>BMAV01009150.1:264972-277089 GCA_019973955.1 Trichonephila inaurata madagascariensis | reverse complement strand
AACTTGATATTTTGAATAAAGAATTCAATATAAACGTCCATCTTTGGCAAACAGAAAAAGTGAGATTCTTCATCACGACAACGCTAGACACGTAGCAAAGTACACCGCCTACAAAAATTGCAGCATATACTCATGACATTGCCCCATCTGACTATCATCTGCTCAAGTCGCTGTAAAACTTTCTTCGTGGAAATGAATGCATACATTATGAGGGTGCCCAAATGGCAGTGGAAGAATATACTTTGTCTATAAAACAGAGAATTTCTTTTCCAGGGTGTTAGGTAAGCTGCCAAAACTTTGGTAGACAGTTGTAACTAACAAAGGACATTATATTTATAAATGTTTTCTTTCTACTTTAGAAAAAAAAATGAGAGAACTTTTCCTTACACCCAATATTTTTAATTAATAGCTTTGCCACTGAAGCCCAGTGGCTGAGTGGTTAGTGCATCGCGCTTCCACACCACAGGTCTGAGGTTCAAACCCCGGACTGGTTAAGGTTGATTCAGTCCTTCATCCCGTCAGTGTGTCGAAAAATGAGTACCAATCTTGCTTGGGAAGTTAACACTGGAGTTTTCACGTCAGACTGACCACCAGGAAAATCTGCTCATGCACCTCAGGGCCCAAGGTCACGAATACTGAGTTGGGCACAGTAGGCCTTGATCCTCATGGGCTGTTGCACCACCGAATTAAGTTAAGTTTCGCTTTGCTAATAGTGTTTGAGTAGAGGACATATCGAACTAGTGGTCCTAGAGCCTGCTGAAAATTCATGAATATTCCAAATTAAATTTGGAAACAGACAGAAATTTCATATGAAATAAGATCCCTTCCTGTAAATATTTATGAATGGGAGTTGTTTATTGCATTTTTGGAACTAAATGGATGTCTTGTTATATCTAGAATTATATTATTAGAATGCGATTTGAAAGCAATCGCACTGAGCAAACACTTTCATTAATAAAGAGCAATAGATTGCCAAAAGTTATTAAAAAATATCTTGTTTGTGGTTTCATTACTTTTATATTGTTCTATTTGAAACATGTTGACGAGAATTAGGGAGGAGGCAGAGAATACGTCTAATACCGATAGTGAATACATAACTCTCTTAATTTTCTACCAACACGGAGATGACAGCTTTGAAATCATATCGAATGTAATGTGTTGCAGAGAGGTCCCTTTATTCCACTCAGAACTCTTCAATAGGTCCAGAATTAGAAAACATGATTCTACTCAAATGTAGCTGACTAATAAATTCTAGATCATTGCCATTAAAATAGCCTGGACAAAAAAAATTTATAAGATAAAATAATTTTGTCTTTATCTTGACTTTTTTTTTCTTAGCATTTTTTAGTGGGGGGAAATCATCCAATAGATTCAATGTTGTCGTGAATCGTTTATACTATAAACACGAAAAAAGGAGCTCTAAATTAGATCTTTCTTTCAATGTTTCTTTCTGGGAGTGTTTTATTTTTATTTAAAAAACAGGAGATTTAAAAAATATAATCATTGAACCACCAATCGAATTTACTAGAAATTTGATCTAGTATCATGGAATTGATCTTGGCTTCTGTTTTATAGTCAATGGTAATGAACAAATCATTATAAAAAATTCTTCATTATCTTCGAGAATTGCAAAAAGGAATATTTTATATATAAATGTGAAATTTTGTACATTTGTTTGGAACTTATACAAATCCACAACGTTGAACGTATCATTTTAAGGTATCCGACTACGTATGGAACCGTGATTTTAAAAAGGGGCATAAATGGATAATTTTCATCATATTTAGTGTCACTTAGATTAGAATACATGTATAAGATTGTTTTAAGGATATTTTGATAAAAAAAATTATTTAAATACAATATTTCGGCAAAAAATTTACTTAGAATAACCTTTTTTCAAAATGTTCTCCTTTTGTGAAAAATGCTTCTAAGCTGATTTCCAAACACATAAAAAGTGCTCAAATTTATTTGTAAAAAAATTTTTTTCTAAAGCCCCCTTGTTTAAAAAAGTTTTTGCGTGCATGTGCAAATGCCGCAATATGCAACCAATAGGAAAAAAGGAAATTAAAAAACGATTGCTGTAATTGGCAACAACTTTTGATTTCGTATCGCTTTAGGACGGTTTTTGCAGAAATCAACTCCGAAGAATAAATAAAAATTCCTTTTTTTTTAATTATTGAACCTGTAGACTTGAATCTGGCAAGCATGTTTCTTTAGCTGAATAGAGATTTGCTAAGAATGGGGTTTGCGGGAATAGGGAAATAGAAAACCAAAGAGGGTTGTGGGGGAGGTGTTGGAGTTGAAAAAAAAATCCCCTTTTTGAACTGTTAAGGAAACAGATTTGCAAATTTGGAAGCACGTTTCTTTCATTGAGTAAGTCGCTGAAAACGTGTTTTATAGACATCGAAATCTAAGGGGTGGAGTTACGGGGATATAAAAGATAAATATATTCCGTTTTATAAATTCAAGTAGTGTTCGTTTTAAATCAAGCGGTGATGGTTATAAAAATGTTTTTGAGTACAATGGAAAGCTGAATGTTAAGACTTATAGATATCAATAACTTTATAAAAAATATATATATAGTCAAACATTATCATGAAACATCCAGTTAAGAGGGTGGGTAACGGCTAGCGGCATCATAAAAATTAAATTTTTTATGTAGCTTTTTTTGCTAAAACAATGAGAAGTTCTCATGAAAGAAATTTAATGAGTTCCACATAAAAAAAAAATCTTGGAATAAATACCATTTGAATGTAGATTACGGGGATGTATCTTATTTCTTTGAGGGTTGAATATTTATTGTTCAGATGAAAAGCACCTGCAGGTTTATGGCCTATTATTTGTCTTCACATTCAATGTTTTAAATGTCATTTTATCTTCTTTCTTTTATTTATTAGTTTTTAGAGTATAAATAAATCGTGTCTTGTCTTCAGTCTGACGAGGAAGACGTTTTTATTGCTCGTGAAATCAAAAAGGAATTTAAAAGCTTTTTTTATATATATATATATACTTTGATGAGGATTTTATATAAGTTTATTTTAATGAAGAGTTCATGTTTTAGTACATGAATATAAAGGATTTAGGACAAGGTCACTTAGAACTACTTCTGATTCTAATACTTTGAGTACATCGTCCTAAGCTTTTAGCACATCTCAAAATGTTGGTTGTCATTTGAAAAAACAAAGTTGAAATGGCAAAGTAATTTTAACTAAATTTAATCAACCATCGTATCCTAAGAAACTCAACCCACGTTCCATCAGGCCTTTTTAAGTGGTCCGGTCATGGCCCATTCCTCTGAGAAATTCATTAATTTATGAAAATTTGGTAGGAAATTCTTCGTTAAAAAATCAAATATATCAATTTTGCTTTTTGCTGTCGATGTCGTATGTGTGCAAATTGAATTGTTTTTTCATTAGTAGACAAAAGTGGAGTAGCGACTATTTTATGAGTGGTACTAACTTTTAACAATCTTTCATGTTTTGCAAACGAAAAATATTCTAAGGTTATTTCAAGACGATTGGGAAGTAGACTATTTTGTAGTGAAAAACAAGAAAACAAGAATAGATCGGTAATTGTTTAATTTGTCACGAAAGTGTTGTATTTAAAAAATACCAATAAACAAGAATCGTTCAATGACACTTTTCCTCGAAGATCTCTTTCAAGAGGTGATAAATATACTTTCTTGAATAATCTTCGCAACAGCAACAAAGAGTTTTGTCAGTGGCAATGTCACAGCGGTAACAAAGGTATCCTATAAAATTTGTTATGTTATTGGTAATCATATGAAAACATTTACTAATGCAGAAATTGTGAAGAAGTGATTCTTAAATGCTTCCAATTTAGAAAAATTCTGTGACAAAAATAAAAAATATGCATAAAAAATAATTTAAAAAAGCAAAATAAGAGTTTTATATGTTTCGATCAATTTTCCACATTTTAAATTTTCTATATTATCCAGGTTCATGTTGCGACCCATGTGAAGTAGCAATCTTATGTATGCGACCCGCGTGAAATTGCTGACATATATATGTGACCCAGCAGAAAAAAAGGTTGAGTATCCCTACTTTAGACTCTTATTTTTAAATAATCGTTTGATAAATAGTAATTGGATTTAAAGGTCAGATAAATGGATATTAATGCTATGTATTATTGAAAAGTATCAAATTCGATATATCCAGTAAAATATACGTCAATTCCAGGGTAAGTAATTAACTATAGAAGTTAAAAAGAACATATTACCATTTATTAAGAAGTTTTAACTATCAACACTATATATGAACACTAATTTCTATGAGGACATCTATGAAAATTTTCGAAGTTAAAGTTGCCCTATTGTGATGGATCTATGCTCGATCTTCTAATTAATCTTCTTGGGAAATCTTTGGGCTCTCAATTCGCGTTATTCACAACCAACCCTTCGGAAGAAGAGAATCGTGATATGTAAATTAACTTAATATAAATAGGAGAGGTTTTCTTAAAGAGAGAACGGAACTCGGAACAGGTGAGATTACTACTAAAGGTATAATATTAGATTTATAGAGCTTTGATTATTATTAGAAGGAAACTTAAAATGAAGATTGTTCACTAAGATTGAATTAAGATTAGATTAAATCAGATAATAGGTTAGATCCTTAATTAAAAGAAGGATCAAGTTTGTTAGTCGCCTAATCGCTCACGTGTTGCTGTCGTTGTTCCACTTTCACGGTTTTCATTGAGACATTCTCTTAACATTATTAGGTGAAATTGTGTCTGTTCTTAGTGTGGGTCGCCATTGTAAGAGGCCCACGCCTCTCTCACGAGCACCTAGATGTCTGGGGGGGGAGGGAAGAAACACTCGCCATGATTCAACAATATATTTATTTCCCCACTAAGAACAGACACAATTTCACCTAATAATGTTAAGAGAATGTCTCAATGAAAACAGTGAAAGTGGTGTGAAACTACCCCCTAGGGTGCCCTTCTCATGGATTATCTGCGTGAGCTAGAGGTGTAGGATTAATAAAAGGACTAGACGTGTCCATATTCTTAATATGATTTTATTAAGAATTTAAACTTAAACTTTTAACAGATTAGATGATAATAATATATATGAGAGAATCTACGATGACAAAACACTATATCAATAATAACGAACTCACGTAACTCGGACCACTATCAATATCTAACCCGCCTAATCTCAATTCCAACAATATCACAAGTCCTAATATCAAATAGTCAATCCTACCTTGATACGATCGCCGAATTAATCACAAGGGAGTTGCGTCTTTACTCGTGCAATGGTATGCACCTTGACCCAATGGCTCTATCTTCGGCTCTGTTGGCTGTCACTCTCTTTACAATTGTATCACTCTCTCTCTCTCTCATAACATTCCCCAAATTGCCATCTCACTTTCTGAAACTTCTGATATTTAAAAGCTATCTAATTTACATCATATATTCACGTTTCACTTCTTGGATTTTGGTTGGAAAAAAGTTGCCATTAATCCTGGCCCCAAAAGAACCCAAAGGACATGTTAATGAAAAGACGCGTGAGTGCGACACTGTGGAACAACGTCAGTAACACGTGAGCGATTAGGCGACTAACAAACTTGAACCTTCTTTTAATTAAGGATCTAACCTATTATCTGATTTACTAATCTTAATTCAATCTTAGTGAACAATCGTCACTTTAAGGTTTCCTTCTAATAATAATCAAGGCTATATAATTCTAATATTATACTTTTAGTAGCAATCTCACTTGCCCCGAGTATATTTTCGCTCCTTCTCTCTCTCAAGCTAGAACCTGTCCTATTTATAGTAAGTTAATTTACAAATCACGATTCTCTTCTGCCGAAGAGTTGGTTGTGAATAACGCGAATTGATAGCCCAAAGATTTCCTAAAAGGATTAATTAGAAGATAGCGTATAGATCCGTCACAATATGAATATGTATCTTATTATTAAATAATTTTAATATAAGTTCTAACAGTAGTTTAAATGTTTTGCATTTGTTTTAATACTTTGGATTAGAATATATACTCTCTTTTATTAATCAATACCACTCGCTATAACATCTAAGTTGATAAAAATTTTGTATGCAATAAATTCAAAATTCTTCCAAATATACCTTATCTCATTTATCATACACCTTTGTGCGATATAATTTTTATCAGTGATAAACGAAGAGCATTTTTATTTTATAACATTAGAGTTCTTTCTTTTACTGTAATGAGTTTATTCACTTGAGCATTGACAGTTCACACTTTTCATACACATCATTCACCCTCCATATTTTTCTATATCATATTAATTTTTTATACAAACAATAATATCATATTATTAATTGAGTATTACATTAAACATATAAGTTTGCTTTAAAAAAAATTAGATCTGAGTTCAGCTTGATGTGATAGTTGATAAAATTAAACGAAAAATCAATTTAATTGTTTTCAATATTTTGTGAGTCCTTATTGATGAGTTTATGGATAAGCCTGGTGAGAGTTACGGATCTTCTGACAAAGAAAAACTTACAAATATTTTATCTATCTTCATCATGTAGAATATGTTATAAAGCCCAGTGGTTGAGTGGTAGCGTATCGCGCTTCCACACCACAGGTCGGGGTTCTATTCCCGGGCTGGGCAAGGTCGAATCAGCCTTTCATCCTCACTGCAGTGAGTCGATAAAAGGACCAAACTTGCTTGGAGACTTAAACACTGGAGGCCTCGCTTCAGACTAACCACCTGATCGGGACATATCTGCTCATGCACTTCAGCGCCCAATGATCACCTTTACTGGGATGGGCAAAGTATGCCCTGGCCCTCATGGGCTGTTGCGCCACTGAGTCTGAGTTTGTATGTAGAATATGTTCTTACTAATTCGAACCCTGTAAAATGTATAAAGATTTTCTGTAACAGTTTTGTGTAATATATTGTATTTGCTCGTAATAATATTTTTTATAAAATAAATTTTTTGATTGTGTGGGGGGGGGGGTTGAGAAGTAATAATGCCGGTAGCTAAAAAAAATTTGAATAGTTAAAAAACTGTGAAACTTAAAAAACGCTGAGAATAATAGAATTATGAAAGAAATTGTAAAATATAAAGAATAATGAGAGATTAAGAGTTATTAACGAGTATCAAATATATAGATACGAGTATAATTGCAAAAATTGATATTTTGTATCAGTTTTTTTCCAGTTTATCTCCAGAAAATGTCTGAACTTATTTATTTATAACTGATATTTTTATAATCCCTTCAATTTAATTATAAAATAAATATATTGCAGGAAATTTTCACTAGAAAAAGAATTACATACTAAAATATTTATTTAGTGTTCATGAAAACCACTAAATTAGGTTACTTATGAATATTTCTTCAACAAAAGAATTAAACTGTCCCTTACTTTTTACAACCTATATTTAAGCTGTTGCATGATGTTTCATAATATTTATAGTACAACGTTTAGCAATAATATGTAATTTAAATTTTCTTTTTCTTTTCCAAATAATGCAACTTTATCCGTTTTTACTGATTTTGTAAAATGTTCATCTTTCTATCAATTAATTGCATTATCATCTCTTATAAAAGTTTCATGCATAAAACATGTAACACACTTTAGTAACCGAATACGTTAAAGTTTGTTACAGTTTTTACCCCAAAATTTTGTATTAACTAAAAATCATATGGTTGCTATAAAATGTCGTAACATGTTCATAATATCCATTGCTCTTTTTCAACTTAAAGCTCTAAAATTGATTATATTAATGATTTAATTTTTAAAGCTAAGATATAGGCTTTTTTTCTAAAATTCTAATTAATTATCTATTTTATTCTAACTTTTCAGTTCCATCAAAATCTTACATTTAAATCAAGAGTTTTACAAATACAATATAACTACAAAAAGGTGAAAAATGCATAAGAAACATTTATAAGATTCCCAAACTAAAACATGTTACAATAATCCATAAATTTATATTTATCATATATGACAGAAAAGGCTTAAAAGGTTAAATACTTCAACTCTGATTTACCTACTTTCACTCTTCTTTGCATAATGTCATAATAAACTACTTTGTTTCATTCGTGGTAAAAAAAAAATGGTGCTGGGTTTTATTCCAATGAAAATTTTATTGTTACAACTGAAATCTTCCTGACATTTCCTCTTCTTTCTTTCTTTTTTTTTTTTTTTTTTTCCTTTTTTTTAAACAACATTTAACAAATTTTAAAAGCATCGAAAGCTAATCCATCATCATTCATTAAACAAAAGATACAACCTGACAAACCCCTCCAAATAATATTCTTAATATTAACAAAAACATTTTCAACCGAAATAAGTAAGTTAAAGTTACAGAGTAGAGTTGGAAAAACCATTAATTATGTTTATGTCAAATGGCAACGCTAAGCCTCCAAAAAAGAAAAATTCCAGCAGTATTCTAAAATGGCTTTACAATTACAAAGTGTCAAGAGATTTAATTCCATGGTCAACCATTCTTGTTAAAAGAGGAAGATACGATGAC
Source organism: Trichonephila inaurata madagascariensis (assembly GCA_019973955.1). NCBI lineage: Eukaryota > Metazoa > Arthropoda > Arachnida > Araneae > Nephilidae > Trichonephila > Trichonephila inaurata. The sequence goes on along the minus strand of BMAV01009150.1, from coordinate 268,596 downwards.
AGACATAGCTAATTCTCGACCTTGCTTCCAAGAATTTTTTCCAAAACTTTTTAGGCATTTCTTAGCTTTTTCAGCGTAGTAAATCAATTAACTAATGTTATGCTTTTCGAATTTGAACGGTTAAAGAATTGTTTCTCACCGTACACGAAAAATTTATTCAGTAAATATTAAACAATACTTAGAAAAAATTTATTGGCAACACCTAAAAGAAACCATCTTTCTCAAGCTAGTAAATAAAATATATTATTCGAATATTAGTGTCACGGAGAGCTTAAGAATTTAAGACGCTATTGATGCCAATCAAAAGGTGTTGCTTTTTTTATGCTTAAAATTTGATATTTTATTTATGCGATAAAAATCGCCATAAAAATTCTAAGAAATCTTAAATTTAAAATCATCCCATCACGCATTCGTGATGCTCGCCGAAGAATGGAATTTATGGAAGAATGAAAGGAAAATCACGAAAAGGGAAAGATAACTTTATTCTCGTTCTAATCTTTTGTGTCTTTTTGTATTGAATTTAATTGTGGTACATGCAAATGAGATACCCGAATATACTTTCATTTCTTGTACTTTAAAATTAGGTAAATCTATTTGGTTTTGTGATCGAAAAGGAAAATGTACTCAATTCTTTGAGATTCTAACTAACCGTTTCTCTTTTAGAAAAAATAAATCATACATTCCATAAATAAATAACTTTATGGTTGTACTACTTTCATAATACTTAATAATTTTTAATATAACCACATTTATTCTAAACTATTTTGTAACAGAAGTAAAAATGAAATAAAAAAACTTTTTAATAGATTGATAAACGATTTTCTATTGTAATTTAAAATTACTCACACACAGTATCAAAAATTTATTTCAACCTCATTCCCAGTTCTCTCTTTCAGAAAATGAGAAATTTTCAAAAATGCAACGAAAACCTTGTAAAAAAACAAGTTGCATTTGCTTTGATCATACCACAAATCAGTTCTTAATTTAATTAAAATGTATTATGTTAGAGATAAAATTTTAAGATCCTAATTTTAAAAAGAGATATCAACTTTTCATCTTAATTCAGTTGTTACTTATGCAACCTGATTGACAGTAACATCGGACCAAGGCCCGCGAAATTCATCACGGCAAAAGTCTACATTTTATAACATCGGACCAAGGCCCGCGAAATTCATCACGGCAAAAGTCTACATTTTACGCCTGTTCTTAACCGTAGATTTGAGCACCAAATAGGTGACGGAGCGATTTGGCTCGATTCCACCCCAGTTTTGAGGGAGAAAACCTTGGATGTGGTCAGGGGCCAACCACCTCTCTTCCCCTTCCACCAACCTGACGAGAGGACTTGCGGCTCGAAGGCTATTTCACCTCCATGCCGCGAAGGCACTATACATTTACAAATATCTATGCCTTCTCCGGGACTCGAACCCAGGCCAAATGGCATAGCAGTCAGCGTAACTAACGACTATATCGGATGGTCGGCTATTTTTTTAATCGTATTTTTTTTTATTTCTAATGGGCTGCGAATTGGTTCCTTACCATTGCAGACCTAGTAAATCTCCAAGAAGCTGGTATTTCGTTTTATTGCGGCACCATAGAAGGCGGATGCCAATCGCGCCGCAGGTAATTTTGACGCTCAGTTTCCTCCCTAGAGGGAGGCACCTGACCTCAGACGATGCAAACCTGTTCTAGGATTTAGTTTTGCCGAGAGCACCCAAGCCAAACAAACACTCAAGGGATCTTTTACATGCCATATAATCATACGACATGGCCGCTGTTGATTTTCTGCATCATGAAAATCCACCGAATCTGGCCGGGGTCGAACCCGTAACCTTAGGTGCAGAAGGCCAGCGACAAACCAACCACGCCAGCCAGCCTGCTTTTTTAAATTGTTCCAAGATAAAATTTCAAACATGAAATGGTATCATATTTTTACCTACAATTATTTAGAAATCCAATAATAATTCTGGGTACATATGAATTATACCATCGTCGAATTTCTTCAATTCAAAAAATGTTGCCAAACGCTGTAATCATTATTATTATTGCTTTCGAATATGCTCAGGCATGGTTTCCTTTATTGGCAACATATCGTGACGTCTTTTGATTTGATGAAACTAGTCAACAGTATAATGCGAAAGTATCTAATTCTGTTTCATCATGAAAAAACATCGAAGCATCAACTAATAATTTCCAAAAAACATGAGATCATGTTAAAAGTTAATTGTGTTTATGTACTTAAGACGTAAAATATAAAAGGTTATAAAAAATTAAATTGCACTGATTGTTATAAATTAAGAAAAAATCACAAAAATGATAATAACTCAAAAAGTTATGCATAGAATATATTTAATGAAACTTACACATATTATACAACACACACACTGGAAGGAATAAAATAGCATAAAAAAATCACCAGATTTGTAATCCCGTGTTGTATTTTCATCCCCGGGATTTCAGTATTACATTATCAAAATCCCGGAATTCCGGGAATCGTCCTGGGATTGAATTGGACTATTTATGAAAAATCCTTACACATTAGCGTTGTTAACATTACATAATAAAACTGAAAATATAGTTTGAGAAAATGGTGTAATATTATTATTTATTGAAACAAAAATCAAAACAAAACTTGAATCATTATTAAAAAAAGCATTTAAAAAATAGAACATAATGAAATTTTTTTAAAAAAAAGCATTTCTTCATTTTTTGCGCTTCTGTAAATAAGCGTTAAAAAAACACAGCTCGTCCAGCGTTTCATCGTTCTAACGTCTTATTATTTTGTTCAAAATTGTCCTACCAAAGAAAATGCTCGTTCAGACTCTACACTAGTAGGCTTTGTCGTCATTGAATAGGAGCATGTTCTTTCCACGTAGTCACCACGTCTCCCTCCATTTTCAAAAAGAGACATTTCTTTTTGAATTTTTGATGACAGTGTCTCAAATCTAATTGGCTGCATTGGTGTATATCTCTTTTTGATAACTTTATCTTGTTCTTCTGCTACAATTAATGGATTTTGTATACAAATTGATAGTTACGTATTTCTGTTCATTATTTTAAAACTTCCTTTATTTAGCTTATTTTTAAAAAATCTCTGTGGTTTGTTTAATTGCAAAATAACTATCCAGGTGGCGCCACGGTTTTTTCCTTCTCGTGTTGTCGTTTCAATCCTTTACATCATTTCGCGTGGGATTTTATCGTAGAAGGTTGAATTTTCGATCTCCAGTTTTTATTTTACTTGTAAGTTTTTATCGTTATTTTTTCTATATAATTTTTTTATTATTATCCCTCTCCTTGAGAGATTCATTATTGTTCTCTTTTCTTAATTTCATCTTAATATATTAGCAGGTTTTTCTTCCACGTGTTGTATTAGGCTTAACATTTCAACTTGGGTGTTTTTCCCCCTATTATGTCGGAAATTTCTGCTGTACGGGGAAGGTTGGATCCATAAAGCATTGCTAATCCTAATTCGCTGGCCTAATTCAGCGACAGCCTTAGAAATCATAATAGGTCTCCAATTTAGTCCAAAGACTTTTTTTTGTATCTACATTTGTTGTGTCTGGTGAATTCCAATTTCTTCCTGCTTTAGCACTGTAGGTTCTAGTACTTCTTCACTTTTATTTTATA
>BMAV01009150.1:220751-235497 GCA_019973955.1 Trichonephila inaurata madagascariensis | reverse complement strand
AATCAAAGAGCTATCTAGTCATAGATATAATGTTAAATTAGCTATAAGTAGAGCTGATAATACAATCACATTATTGATAAAATAAAATTAAATACATAGGATTGGAAAATCATAGAACTGATTATATGCATTCATTCTTTTTATGCAAGATTCTTTCCCCCACCCCCACTATACATTTAAAAAAAACTCAGATACCAATATGAAATTTAAAAAACTTTTATAAAAATATACATCAATTGGTTATATGCACATAGAAATCAAAGATGCTTCCTGAAATGAGCTCAAAAGCACAATCCTTGTGGAGGAGGCATGGTTGGTATTTTTCCAAGGGTAAAAGTAGAAGCAGAAAACTGTTCTTTATCTTGATCTGAAAGCTTTTCTAAAGAAGTATAGATGTCGGAGTCACCTGCAGTCTGAGAACTTTGCTTTGCTTCTGTGTCTGGTGGCAATTTAAAGCTAAAATTTGATGCACTGGTTTTAGAAACATCGTAATTTTCTAAAGTAGTTTTAAAGCTAAAAGATGAAGCACTCTTTTGAATGGAAGATTCTTCAGCAGCCATATCTTCTAAAATTGATTTATTAGATTTCGAGAGTGGAAGAATACCTAAAATAATACATATAAAGATATAAATTTATTTGAAAATAAATATATTTCATCTTTGAAACTATTATCATACATTGTTTTTTGATAAACAGGTCTTTTTAATAAAAATTGATTAGATAATTTATAGAATTTGAAAAACAAAAAGGAATTATAAAATTTTATTAAATGCAAAATTGTTTCTAAGATAAATAAATTCTAAGACAGACTAAAAATAAATTAAGATATTTCAAAAATATTTCAAACTGTACAACATGTATCAAGTAGGAATGAAACATCAAGAGCCAGTTTGTTATATTTATCTATACAATAACATTGTTTTATAATAGGATAAGAATTTATTTTAAATTACATTGCACAAGAACATACAAAGGTTACTTGTAACAGATATCCTAATTTTGATTAAATGATGAACAGAACACTTGAATTAGTACCTTACTTTTCCAACATTTATACCAATACCATGAAGATCTTGAGAATAATTTTATTAACATGCAATTTATTACATGCCTTATTACATATGAAGGATGTTAAGTGTGGAACCAGAACTCAATTTTGAGGCTCAAATGAACAATGCAAACATGTATTAAATTAATCATTAATTTATTTTTTATTATTATTCATGCTAATACAAATTCAGGTTTGCTACAAATATGTTTCAAGCTTTTGACAGTACATGATATAGTACTGAAATAAATACTTCCAGAAAAAAGTAAGTTCAGAAGAGTAGTAAAGGAAAGACATACTACTTCACACTTCTGATATTTAATTTTAAATACAAGAATCAAGCTCTGCACCATTAGTCATTCAATAATGTTCCAATTTTTTGGTATGTTTTCCCATTTTTTGTGTCCGAATAGGATTATATCACACATCTATTGTTTGAATTTCTAACTTTTACAGTTCCATCAAAAAAAAGATTCAATTTACATTTGAACCCCTTTAAAAAGGCAGACATAATCTCAATTTTTTCCCACATCTTAGCGAGTTTTTATTAAGATCATTTAACTGTAATGTTATGTCCATAAAAATATTAATTTTGTCAAACACTTTGTATTATACATTATATATCTATAATATAGTTATCTATCAGTTTGAACTTGATCTTAAGATAGCATTGGTGTGCTTGGTAAAAACACAAATTAAAAAATCATCCAGTGTATTTTATTTCATAGTAAGCAAAATAAATAAATAACTATATCAAGTGTGTTTTGTATCGTCAATAATTTTTTTAAGTCACTAGTAAAGAGATTTCTACCCCAGTAAGATATGCATACATATTGGAGGATTTGAAATGGTATACTTATATTAATGAAAGGGTTACTAAACAATAAAACTTTCAGTTGTAAGAAATACAAATCAAGAAAAATATTAAAGAGGAAAAAATTTGATAACTGCAATCCAACAACAGTTGTACTCATTAAAGAAGTTATAAAATACTGTGTATAGTAAATAAAATTTTAAGCATACCATCAACACTGGATTCAGCATCTAAGTTTTGTCCATTTCGAAGTTTTTCCTACAAGGGAAATTACATAATATAAACATACATTTAGATATATGTTTTTAAAACAGTAATTTTAAAATCAATGATTTTTTTTTATATACAACAATGAACACAAGGAAAAGAATAGCTAAACAGCAAGCAAATATAATAATATTATTATAATGCACAAAAGCATATGCATATTTTGAGTATTTCAAAATTCGGAAGTATTACAGTACTGTTTTCAAAATAATATAAACAAATGTATCAATGAAACCTTCACTTGAACTTTCAAACTTTTATTACTTAAAAAATCTTCATGAAGAAATGTAGTCTTACTTGTGCAAAACAATAAAAATTCCACCAAATATTAATATGTCACTATAATTTATAAAGAAATGTTACAATTATTTTTTTAACCAGAATTTTATTTTACTCTTTTCAAGCTAATTATCTAGAAATTATTTAAAACTTTTCCCTCACTGCCCAGTAAATCTCATTAGTGTTTTTCCCTATCATTTTTTTCTTAACTAAAACTAAACTAGGTGGCACAACAGTCCATAGAGGGCCAAAGCCTACTATGTCCATCTCAATTTTCATGACCTTGGGCTCTGAGGTGCACAAGCAAATGTTCCAGTCAGGTGATCAGTCTGATGTGAAACCCCCAGAATTTCATTCCCAAGCAAGCTTGATACTCATTTATCATCCTACTAAAGGGATAAAAGGCTGAGTCGACCTTGCCCAGCCCAGGGTTTGAACCCCAAACCTGTAGTGTGAAAGTGTGATATATTATCACAAGGAATTAAATAAACTTACATAAAAAAAATATATGAATCACATTTATATTGCTGGTGTTTCAAGAGTACACAGTATAGTACAAGAGTATAAAGGTATGATTAATCAGGAAATTATATGAAGAACAAATATGCTCCTGTGTACTGATATTCAGAAATATTACATTTTAACTGGTATTATTTTATATTACAGTGACTATGTAATACTATAATATTTATAAATCAATGCAATAATTATGACATTAGTATAAATAACAAAACTGAATCCATAAATTTTGCACAGCAGAATCTGCAAGTATGACTTTTAAGTATCATGCATTATTAACCGAATTAGCTAATAAATTTCCCATTAAGTGCACGATATTAGAAAACATAAATAGAATCGGTTTTAAAAGTAATATGACCCCTTTGTGTGTGTGTTCAGAACAAATTTGTTACGATCTCTCCAGTAGTAAAGAATAGCAAAAAATATTCAATTCAACGCAATTTTTTAAATTTTGTAATACACTAATAAAATTATTAAACTTTACCAAAAAAAATTATAAATATAAATCTTATTTTAAAAAATAATTCATTACAAACAGAATAATATTCTTAAAAATGTTGTATATAAGATGACTGATTTATACATATATATACTATAATGAAAGTACAAAATATATTTTTTTTTTTAAAGAATAAAAATAATGCAAAACTTTGATTATATTTCAAGAAAAAAATATTTTTAAAAGAAAAAATATTAAAAATAAAAGCTTACAATTATTGAAATCATTTGTACAGATGGTTCTTTCAACTGATCCCTTCTTAGCTTTATGTTTTGTAACACTTTGTTCATAGATTCAACCTGTAAAAAATTAATGATATAAAATTAGAAAACCCAAATACATACACTTTTTATAGAGTTTATTTCAAACAAAGCATACCCATTCCCATAATATGAACACTTCTTCAAAAAAGACAAGGATTAATTGTGTACTCTATATATATTTTAAACAATGTTGCTTTTTCTACTTAATCCAACTGCTACTGATTAATTTAAGAATTAAAATTGTGCATTGAACTTTCATTATTATTTTACAGTAGATATTGTTTCTATAGTTTTGAACATTGGAGACGAAAGGAATCTTTTTACAGCATCTGCACAGTTTATCAACTTGTATAAAATATGTAACATTTTAAAGTACCATAAAACCACTTTTAATATAAAAAAAATAAGCTTGAAATTTATGAGTGGACATTATACACTGGGTATAAAAATGATAGCATTACAAATAAAAGAGATGACCATAAAAACTTATACTTCTGCATGTATTGAAATACCATTCACTTCAAAGAAATGACATTCCTTATGAACTTAAAAAAAGGGTTGTAATTCTAAAAGTATACTATTTTTGCAAAAGCTTGGGATAATACCTCGAAAAAATGACTTCAAAACATAAGAGCATTTCATGCAGAAATTTCAAATTTCTTTGTAAAAAAGGGGGTGCGTGTTATATGATGAATATACCTAAAAACTGCAACTTGAAAGTATAGGTGTGTGTCATGCGATGGAGGGTGTCATACACCAGATTTTAAGGCATATATTTTTTTTATTGTTTGAGCTTTTAATTCTAATCTGTAATCACTTAATTTGCCACTGATCATATTTGTTTAATTCAACAATTTTTTTTCTCTGGATTTTTTTTTTTATATGGAAAAAAAAAACATTATAATTATTCATCAGGAGATTTTAGATGGATCTAGATTTTTTTAGTAATATAAACTGTTTTTGAATGAAAAATGAAATAATCTGGGGAAAAGAAAGCACAGTGGGGGTAAAGGGAAATCCAAACAGTTTAGCTGACTTTTGACATCATCCACCCAAAGCAGAGTGTAGAGAAAAATTATTCATTAGAATACTAGGAACTTTTAATAAATGCTTCAAAACTTCAACAACATAATTATAAACTTTGGAATCATATTCTGACACATAGTTTAAATAAATAAATTTTAATTAGATAAAAAAAAAAGTTAACACTCTTTTACTTACATATGAATCATAAGTATTGTTTTCCCTTGCTTTATATGCTTCACATCTCAGTTCCTCAGGTGACAAATCAGTAAAGCCAGGAAAGTTGGATTTTTCCGGAATTGGACAGTAGCAAGTAAATGGCCACTGAGATCCTAATTCCCATGCTTTAATGTCTTCTTTAATCAATCTGAAACATTTTACATTCATTTGAAGTTTTTTAAAAATTTTATAATAGAAATAAAATTTACTTATTCATGTAAAAGAGCCACATAATTATACAAATTTTATGCCATAAAAATTTTACAAAAAGTAATGTTTACTTAAATATGATTGAAAGACTACTGATCTTGAATGTAATTTTTGATCTTCTGAATCATTTCTACCAGGTGTTTCAAAAGTCACGCACATCCACATGGTAATCCTTGTTGCTTAAAAACCAAAAGGGTTGGTTTAGATTTTTGTCACTAGATGGCAGTAGTGGCCCCATCATAAGAAGTTTTGAATGTATCAGGCATCAGTTTCAAAATACTTGTCAGCTATAGTCAGTTGAGCACAACGGGAGGTGCATGATATTTTCCCAAGAGCAAAGAATAGCCATCATGGAGTTTTATTTCGCTATAAAATCTCATTGCCATGTGAAAAATGCATTTTAGCAGAAATATCCAAGTGAAACAACAATAATACTTTTAGTGCAACGAATCCGTGACACAAAATTGGTTTCAGACAGGAAGTGATCGGGTAGAGCATCCATAGTGAAATTGAAAGTGGCAGATGTGGAGACCACTTTACAAAGAAGTCCATTGAAAAGACCGTCCGTCTACATAAACATCATTATGGAATTCATATCCTTGCTGAAAGTGATGAAAGGTACACTTGGTTGCAGCAAGACGGTGCAACCTGTCACACATCATGGGACAGTATGGATGTTTTAACTGAATTTTATGATGATTGTGTCATTTCCAAAGGACTTTGGCCACCTCGTTTACCGGACTTGTCAATTCAGAATTTTTTTCTTTGGCGACATCTGAAAAATGTCCCCTTCAGGAATAATCCCCATACACTTGATGAGCTTAAGAGTAACATCCTTCATGCAATATATCAGACATTAATTCTCACACTCTTCGTAAAATGTCAATTATCCAGGTAAAAAGGGTTTGATTGTGTGTCCAGGAAAATGGACATCATTTTAAACATTTACTGTTATTTTACCATGTTTGACACTTGACAATAAGGATAACTGTTCAACTTTTGTTTATCCTTTATTCTGCTTGTTAACATAATTCATCTGTCTTTAAAACTCAACCCCAAAGGTTGATGTGAGTGACTTTTGAAACACCCAGTATCTATCCTAAAGCAAATACTATCTTAACTAACCTCCAATCAATTAGCTGTTCAGTTCAGAATTGGCTCAAAAGGTCCCTGTAGCAATGTATTTATCTGTAGCATCCAATTTATCAAATTAGCTTTCCTATTCCATTGGAAAAAATGAAAAAATTGCCAAGGAAATATTGTAAATATTTTCAGTTAACAGTATTTTATCATATTTTTCTAAAATGCAAGGTGAGACAAATGTTCCTTGGCAAAACGAGGAAGTTGAATGAAGTGTATATCAATGTCCCTCTATAAAGCAACATAAAGGTTATTGCCAATGAACCGTTAATTTTGAACCAATGTCAAGTGATGAGGACAACACCTGTGTGTGTGTGTAAGTTGGCACCTCTCTCCTAAGTACCATACCACCCCAATGCGAGAGCATTGAGCCTTGATAGATTTAAAGTGCATAAGCCTCCTCTACACAGCAGGTTTTTAAAGGCCCTGGTTCAAAATCATTACCAAAAAACAAAATGAGTGAAAACAAAACATCGTGTTTTTTCGAGAGAAAAAGACAAAATTAATCAGGCTACATTAAAGTAGCCAATCGTTACACTGATTTCAATTTTCAACTATTAAACTAAGTTAATAAATCAAATCATTCAATTATTTTTTATAAAAATTATTTAAAATTCAATGATAAGAAAATAATTTTCAAGCATCTATTCAAAATAACAGTAGTGCTACCATTATTTTGGGATTAATGTGGAATGCTTGATAAGAAACCAGACAAGATGCAAAATATGATTATAGAAAAGAATCAAAAGACTTCATGAGAGAGAGAGAGAATTACTGTTTTATTAAATATAATAAATAAAAATAAAAACTGCTGTGAAAGCTTGATTTCAGATGTACAATTATCCTGGAACAACAAAGATAATTTTCGCCTTTATTAAAAATCAGTAACTTAAGATGAAAAATAAATATTACTCCAGTCATTTCAAGAAAGAAATGTGATATTTTTCTACTCAATCGAAAAATTGAATGTCATTTATTTATTAGTTTTTGTTATTTTATGTGACTTTTGCTGCCCCCCCCCCCTTTGAATAAATTAATTTTTACTTACAATAAAATATTTTTGAAGAATAAAAGTATATAAATTTAAATGATATAAAAAAATAGCCAAGGAAAATAGTGAACTTTCACAATTTTTTTTGCATTTTTTTATTTTATATTGAGTTTTGATTAGCTTTATATCTAAGAAGTTAAATACATCATATGTGATAAAATTTTATTTAGAGTGAATGCATTATATATACAAGTAAACTAAGTAATCAGAGGACTCTAATAAAGAAAACCTCACTAAAGTTAAAAAAACAGTCATTGTCCCAAAGAAAGTATATGAATAATTAATTAGTTTAAACAATAATAGAAAGACTGAACGAATATTATAATTATTATTATTGGTCTTTATAATAAGTCTAATTTTTAAAAAAAATACATGAAAGTTAATTATTACAGAAAACAAAGTTTAATTTTTTTTTTCACAAGGATATTTTTGTACTTATGTACTATCGCAACCATATTGGAAACATTGAATAAAACAGCAAGTATTCTAAAAACGGAATACACTGACATTAATATAGAGTGCGTAGTTGAAAAATACTATGTGAAAAATAATAAGTACAGTGAAATATGTTTAAGTAAAAATGCTTAAGATGAAATATCAGTTAACAGGAAATACTATAAACTACTACATCATTTTTTTTCTCTTAACACAAAATAAAAATTGCTTAACATCAAAAGATTTCCCAAATTACAAAAAGTATCAGCCAGATTAGACTATCCCATTGTATTATCGGAAGAATTCATTGCAGTAGAGTATGATAATATGTGTATAGCCCCAATTATGGCAGACAAAGACATTTTGGAGTTTGTTAAAAGCTCAAAAAAATATATCATTGATGCAGATTCTAATAATGAAAATGAAATGAATAAGGGGCTCAAGTGTAGTATAGGAGGGCCACTTTGGGTTTGGCGATTTTTCTTCTGATTTGGCAATTTTTATCTAAATGTCATGGTGAGATAACGAATTCATTCCAAAATAAATAATTCACAATAAAGTACCTTGGCAACTGCTTTTAGTCGCCAAAAAAAGGACTGCGCCAAGTGGTCTAAGCTATACTACACTTTAATCGAATAATGCAACTCCTGTTCCCACATCATCCGAAATGAGGAGCTTCATGAAAAGTTTGTACAGTTATTTAGATGGGCATTCCAATGGTGAAATGGATAACAAATTGGGGGACATCAAGCAATTTGTTGACAACTGGATGCTAAAAAATAATGCTAAGAAAAATATCAGGTTATTTTCCAAAAACTCTATAAATGTTTTGTTTTTCAAAAGATTTAAAAATTTTGTATTATAAATTTTTTTAAATTCTTGTAAATGCTTTTGTTTCATCATTAACTTCATTAAATATATGCATATATACATATCTATGTAAATAAAATAAACTCTAATAATCTTAATTTTGTTGACATGTGTTTTTTTTTTTACAATATCCTACAGTACAAATTCTTTTAACACAAAAAAATATTTCAGTTTCATGTTAAGTGATTCTCCCTGTAATTATTTATAAATAATAATTAATAAAAGAAAAAGAAGAATTAATTTTTAGCATTTAATTTTATAATTTTACATAATAATTATATCATTTTTATTACTTTTATTATTGAATTTCATTATTTAAGAATTCAGTAAATCTCAGATTTGCATTTTAGTATTCGAGCTTGCCATGTCAGTTAGGTTTGGAATGGTGGCAAGCTGAGAAATATGAAACAAAGCACATCATAGCTAATTCAGTGATGATTGCCAATCAGGGTTAACAATTCGGTGAGTTACCTTGAAAGTTGGCATGGTTGCAATAGTATGTAAGTACTAATCTTTTTCTCTTTTGGGAGGTGGATACAATTCAGTAACAATGATGTTATTTATCACCAAGATTAAATTTGGAATTCAAAAGGTAAAATATGAGATAATAAAGAGTTTAAAATATATATTATCATAAATTATAATATGCATTTATCTTAGCACCATGTTAGCAAAACTGTACCATTTTTTGAAGTATCAAAATTTTCACCACAAAATGATTCATAATATTTTAATCCCTTTTTAAAAAAAAAGCATTCTTACTCAACATAAACTAAAGTCCTGTCACTTGTATACAAATCAGTTGAGTGATCTGTGCTACTTTGTGCATCTTGATCTTTGAAACTGAAAGATATTTTACTCTTTGGGGTGCTTGAATTAGTAAATAACTCAGAGTTCCTTTTCTGTTCTATTTGTCTTCTATAATCATCTGATATCCATTCATTTTTATTAGGATAATCTTTAAAAGAAAAAGAATATATATAATAAAAATTCTAAAAAACTCAATATTTAAAGGTTATATGGGCCAACTGCTTTTCTTAGTTGTCACCAACATGAGCATAGAAGATATATATAAGATACATTCACTATATACACGATGATGAAATAGAATTTGGTGTATTTTCTATATATTGCCCATGTTTGGCTTCATGGCCCCTATAACCTACAAATACCAAAAACTTTAACTGAAAAATAAAGAATAAACATAAGTAGTTTGCAAAACATTTTTGTTACATAACTATAACTGATCTCTTTAAAGATGTCTTTCTATAGCATTAAAAAATCAAAATACAAGTTCTGCATATTTTTTCTGATTGATAAGGTGACCAATCATCCTCCTTTAGGGAGAACAGTCCTTCTTTTACAGGTTCTGTCCGTCCTCAAGAAGTGTCCTCCTACTTGTCCACCTTTTCAATATTTTAAAACTAATCTTTAAATCTCTGTATTCAGAGTTGCCAGGTAGAACTGTTATGTGTCATGTGCTGACACAGTATGTAATATCGGAGATATTAATGTATTTTGTACATAACCAGGTACAGTGGCGCACACAAGGGAGGGGTCCTGGGGTCCGGATCCCCCCAAAGCCCTTGATATTTTTTCCAATTATAATTCTAAATATATAGTGCGTAAAATTTAATTAAGTATTTGTTATTAATGATTAATTTTATTAATGCTAATTATTTATTCAATAATTAGTTTTTTACTGTGTTTTGTTCCCGAAAATCGACAAAATCAAAAGCAGCATCATACAGGATTGGTGAACTTTCAACCCCCCCCCCTTCCTTGAAAAATTCCTGTGTGAACTACTGACCAGGTATCTATTTTCCACAAAATGATTCGAAAGATTGATGGTGAACATATTTCAACTATGGAAGTTAGTCTTATTTTGAACAAGATTTTGTCTTCAATAAAAAGTACGATTTGAAGAAAAATTTATTTCTTTAATAATAAAAAGAAAATTGTCAAACTTAGAAAAATTAAATCCGGGTGTAAGATAAAAGAAGTGCAGAATTTTTACCAAATATAAATAACAGTTTTCAATAGTGTTTTTCTGACTTCATCAGATATAGAAAATTGTGTTGAATTTTTATCGAAAGATAAATGCCCAATATTAAAACTGATGACAATTGTCTGTTTGAAGAAATTAGAAGACTGAATTAAATTCAGATAAATTAAAACAATGGGAAAATCAGCATGTTGAAATTGATAAAAGATAGGTGTAAATATTTAATTATTTCAAAAATGAACACATTCTATATGAAAATTTAGTTATTCTTGTTGAATTTACGTTGTGCTGCCTTAGAACTAATGCAGCAGTTAAAAGAGTTTTTTCATGTAGCAATGATTTTTGGACAAGTTAAAGATCAAGGCTAAATTTTGATACTTTAGCTGTAGCCGTATAAGAAGAAATATGAAAGATATTTCTTGTTTCGAAATTTGATATATTAGAAAATGATATATTAAAAAAAATCATTCACTAGAAAAATACTTGTTTAATTAAATAATTAAAAGGGATGAAAGCATAATTAATGTATTTTTGTTTTAATTGATAAAACTTTTCATATATTTACGTTGTAATTTTTTTCTTAAATTTTTCGCCCTTCTTTTTATTATAAAAAAATTGGTCACTTTATAATTGAAAAGTGCTCCATCCTGAACATTAGGTTCCAACTATCCTATTTATATGACCTCATAAAATTTCATATTTTCTATAACCTCTAATGAAATATGTATACATATCATATAGGGATTGCAATACCTGTATACCGGGATACTGAATACCGGTATTTTGAGCCATTTGTACAATTTTGTAATACCAGTATTCACAAGTTTAAATACCGGTTTTTTGGTATTTACTAGAAATTTTTTTAAATTGTCTCCACTATAAGTTCAGAGATCGTCAGGATAGCATAGTATATGTTTTTGTTTTTATATCTCCCTAACGGGGAAAATTATTTAGACTGAGAATACAAAGTTGCATCTTTTAATCAAGAGAAGTTATAAAATATGTGAATCATCGAAGGAGGTGGACCAAAACTATTCTATTGTAGATCAGAACGATACTGCACACTCACAGGATTCATAGTCTAATATTCATATCTGTGAAAACAAGGTTGTAGTTGTGAAGAAAGTGTGTAATATTTCGATATTTTTTAAATTGGTGAATTTGTTATTCACATTGTATTTGCATATCATACTTAAGGGTTTCAAAAAAATTTCTGATTTATTATATATATATATATACTCATAAATAATATTCCATAATAATGAACAAGAATAATTTTAAAGAATATAAAAAATCAGTTGATAATATGCTTCAGTTTGGTTTTATTATTTATATGATAAGATGCTCTTTTACTTTTTTTTGTTATTCTTTATATACTGTTATAACTTATAAGTTACACATCATTTTTTGTGATATTTACACTGTCTAATAAAACTGGCAAATAAAACAAAGAAACATCTGTGTTTTTGTTTTGTTTTTTCTTTTTCTGAAATTTCCACTACTGCTATTAAAACCCGTATCCCGGTATTAAGACTTAAAGAATACTGAATACTAGTATTGAACTTATATATATATAGTCCGATATTGCAATCCCTAATATCATACTATAGGCCAATTCGTCAAATAAAAAGATGTCATCAAATGCTACAATATGCTGCCAAAAATGTAAACTCATTCCCCCATAGATATAAATACAATCTTGTTTGCACATATGTGATGACAGCACTTCATGACATCGATCAATTAGGCACAGGCTTCTTTTTTTGATTGGACAAAATTGGTCAACTGCATAATATGTATAAATACCAAATATTACAGATATTTACTATACGCTGGAAAGCTAGTAAAATTTTTTGTTACTGTTGTTAATTCACAAAATCATCAATGAGCACCCAACTTTTTACGCAGACACAAATATAAGGAAGTATCTTTTAACAGGGATTTTAGATACAAATATTTCATGTGATAAGTTGGAAAACTTATCACATGAAAATATTCACATGCTGTTAAATTAATCACATGCTAAATAATCTTTGACACGAAAATATCATTTTATTATAGAGGTATACTTACAATCTGTTTGAAACGAATTTTCTTGTGTTCTAGATCCGTATCTGGCTTGAGTATTGTAGTGATCACTATTTGTATACGATGATCGATATTCATTACTTTCAGGTGGATAATAACGTTGGTTATATTGTTGATCAACATAACTTGTTTGGGACTGATCATCATATGAATAATCGTATGAATAATCATTTCTTCGTCCATCGTATGAATAATTATTTCTTCCTCTTGAATTGTAGTTATAAGATCGATTGTCATATCTATTGTAGTCATTTCTTCTTGGTGTATTTTCATAATACGATGAATTTGGATCTGTATGCTCAAATCGACATCTACCACCAAAACGACAATTACCCTGCAAAAAATACCTACAGATAGTCATTTTCTCAACTTTCCTAGTTTAATAATCAAAGATTATCACTGAGTAAATGAATATTTATCATAATACTAATTTTTTTTTTTTTACGGAATACGAAACATTAGATCATATTATTGTTTGGGATTTTGAACATCATTGTTGTTGATTGATTGATTGGATTTAAGGGATTTGAAGCAAAGTAGGTTATGGAGCTTTTTTAACCCGGGAGCAGGCGCACACTCGATACTAACGTTAATAATTGTGTGGGGTGATCAATTCACCTCAATCCCTTTTTTTTTTTTAACACGCTTTTATAAGTTTCACTTGTATGTAACGGAATCTTAGAGCTTGATTTCTTAACCGCTTTGAAAAGTCAGATTAATTCGAAATTTTGCACACTTGTCAAGGACCAATGACATTACAATAATTTCATAATTTTGTTCCATTGTCCTGATCAGGATCATCAGGAATAACGATTTTCAGATTTGGCGACTAATTCATTATACCGTTTCAAGATTTGGTGACTAATTCCAGATCCCATTTCAAAATTTGGTGACTAAAAGATCAAGTTACAACCCTATAAAAGCGAAAACGTTTGCGTCAGCAATTTCTTACCATAACATAAGTAATTGTCTAGTTTTCCTAAAAATGTAAAAAATAAGAAAAAGAGTCGTGCATGTGAAAAAGAAATTATGTTCTAACTCAGCGTTTCTCAAACTGTAGGGCATGCCTCCTTTGGGGGGGGGAGGCATGATAACCCTACGTGGGAGGCGCGAGCATATCGAGAAGTACAAAATAAAAGATTTAAAACAATTATAATTTTACCGAAAGGAAGTAAAACAAAATATATTCCAACATGATAAGAAATAAAATACATATTCCCACTAATATAAGATACTGAAAAATGTATCAGTGTGGCAAAAAGTATTTAATAATTGATTTATCAATACTATAAATTAAAATCAAATTTAGTAATTACTAGTGACTTTCATGGACTTGACATACACAAAATATAATACATATATTGATAATATGTGCAGTTTATAACATTAAAGTCGCATTGTAGCTTTAGCGTCGAAGTACATTATTATTGCATTCAATTCATTGTTGTATGAGGGGGTGCGATGAAAATTATAACTGAAAATTGGGTCGCAATTATGGAAAGTTTGAGAACTGTTCTAACCACTAAACTCAGACATAAAGTCTGTTTTTCTAAATTCTCTTGTCGGATCTGTGAAATGAAACAACATTTATTGCTTCATTTTACCAAAACAGCTGAGAATTGATTCAGAGGTCATTGAATTAAAAATAATTTCTCACTAACTCTTCAATTCAAAAAGTGTACTTTTATGTCTAATATTGATGCAAGTTTCAGAGAAAATATTGAGTTCCTATTAGTGAAAAATATCATTGACTTAACACCTTCTTTCACATGAAATATTTGAAACTTAGCTCTCAGATTTCCTTCAATTGGCTGATCTTACATTTTGGCAAACCAGGCCGTACCAACGCACTGATAGGATGCCAATGGGTATTCCAGATTCTAAAATTTGACGCATTTAAGATTAATTCATCAATGAATAAATGATAGTCTAAAAAACTAAAAATGCATGCTTTTATTGCAGAGCGAACTAAATTATGAAAAATAAATTATAGTTTAAAAAAAAAACTAAAAAACA
>BMAV01009150.1:156094-215751 GCA_019973955.1 Trichonephila inaurata madagascariensis | reverse complement strand
ACATATACAAAATTTAATACTTATGTTATTAATTTGTACGGTTTATAATTAAGATCGTGTATTGTAGCTTTAGCGTCAAAGGGCATTATTATTGCATTCAGTAATTTATTAATGTATAAGGGGGGCGTGATAAAAATTGTGATTGAAAAGGGGGGCGCCAGTATTGAAAGTTTGAGAAACACTGCCCTAAGTTGTTCATAGGCGAAAAATGTAGCATGTTTATAGAAAATATTTTAGAAATGAAGTGGTGACGCGGTGAATTCAGTCCAAAAAAGCAGCTTAAAGTATCCGACTAACCTTAAAATTGTGAATTTTCCAAAAATTGACAAGTTTCTTTTATGATTTTATTTCGTAGGCCATCTTATTAGCTTTATAAAAACACCAAGTTTATTACTTTCCATTCACTAGAACAAAAACTACAAGTGTTATAGTAAAGGCTACTTTACTATAACTGTGTCACAACTTTAAGCAAGATGTCAAGTATTAAAATGCATTTTACTCGAAATGTGTTTTTTTTTTAAAATGCTCAAACGAGGACATTGATTGCTCAAAAAATTTTGAAAATAATTAACTGAAATCTTTTGTGTATGTCTTGTATGACAGTATACAAGTGTTTTAAACTTCAGATTTATCTCAATCACTGTTTTATTACAAAATTTACAGACTCTTATGTGAATACAATCAGTGTTAATAACTAAGATAAAGTGCTCTAGTTTTTGTAAAAATTAAAATATCTCTTATCCTGAAGGTCATGTCAAAAATGAATAACATAGCAACACATCCAAATTGAAACTGAAAATTTTTTCATAAACTTTTTGTATAGAATAAGCTCCGTTCCCTAATTACGCAGTTTTTTCCCATTTTAGTAATAATTTCTTTTTCTCTTCAAAATTTTAGCATATTTTTCTTAAAACGTATTAAATAAGTCTAAAAACCACATAAAAATCCCCATATCTCCATTTAAAAAAAAAGTTGCTGCAATGCAAGTAGTCGGATACCTTAAGATTCGTAAAAAAAAACATTTGCCACTCCTAAAAAAGAGGGAGATATGTGACAAATACATTTTACTTTCCATAAAGGCTGTCATATAGGAGGAAACTCTTTCAAAGTCTCATTTGTAACAATTAAACAGTTTTCCCACACAGAATTAAAAATTTCGTGAGCCTGGAGTGACTGTGTCTTTCAGTAAAAATTTTTCTAAAATTTCATTTATTAATCGATGATTTTACCAAAACCAGGAAGTCTTCACTTTTGGAGGTTTAGTGAGAAAAGTCGCCTTATTCACGAGGACTTTTGGCGACGGACCCCGAAATTTTTAATCATGGTCAAGAGCCATCGCAATGATGGTGAGCATTTCAGTGCAAACGTACTTCATGGGTGCATGTAGTGACCCAATAAGATCCAAGTATTGGGACAATAGCACTGGCGTAGCTAGTTCTGAGGGGGCCCTGTATCAAAATTCCACCGGGGCAGGAGCGGCTCTAGGGCAGGACAAACCGGACCCCTGCCCGGGGCGGCATTTGGATCAAATTTGATTAATCTTTTTTGTTACAAAAAATTTTATATATTTTTTGAAATATTGAGTGTGAATTTAGTATTTCATTTTACTTGTCTTACTTCCTTATTTTGTAATCTGTATGTTTAATGTCAGTTTTGATTTATGTTGAAACTTAAGAATTCGATACGGGAGTATATGTTCAATCATGAAATTTGATAAGTTTTCACATCTTTCACTAGTAACTTGCTCTCCATCTCGGAGTATGGTCACAATGAATATTCCTTTCAACCGGTCCGGTGTCAACTACCCAAAAGGGGACAGGGGTAATAAGAGTTTTTTGTAGATAGAGCCACAGCCGAAGTTTTATTTTAGTCTTGAGTACAGTCACTATAAGTTAAAATAAACATTGTGATCCCCACTATCTGTAGACTCTTTTTAGAAGAAATGGGCGATCCCTTCTCTTACATTTTACTTGTTTGAAATAACAAGTAATTATGTCCTAAATGTCGAATTTTTTTTGTATAAGACTTAAAATAATATATAAATAACACACGAGAATATATATAAAATATTGTTATGCTGCTTTTTTATCCGCAAGAATTATTCAAGTTTTACAGGTATTTATTTATGTGAAGAATTTATCTTCTTCGTTATAATTTTTTGCTTTGGAGAGAGGGGCGGCATTTTTCATTTTTGTCCGGGCTGGCAAAACTGCTCGAGCCGGCCCTGACCGGAGACTCTTTTAGGTATGAAAACCCTCTTTGTTGGACTGTAGTTACACATGTTGGGACCAATGTAGCTAGGGGGGCCCGAAACATTGATACGGTAATAGCTACGCCCCTGGAGAACAGAATATCGTTGTAAAGTACTAGAATAATTGTTTTTTCGAATGTGTGTATTTATTTTGCAATAAAACAAAACTTTAGTATGCCTTGAAGAAGAGTACATGATGCACGTCAATCAAGCACTTTTCAAACTTCGACCGAGTTAGTGAGAGTGAGTTATATTAACGTCGCAGCAAAAAGCAACATGAGGGCTGTTAGTGACGGACCTTGAAATTTTGAGCATCGGTCAAGTAACGAAAACGGTACCGAGTTGGTATCCCCCTCCTTTTCTAACTACCACACCACACCAACGGGAGGACGTTTGAGCCCCGACAGATTTGACACGCATCAGCCTTTCTACTCGATGGATCTTCAGCAACAATAGGCTCGAATTCATGACATTCAAGCCACGAGTCCGTGACCTTGACCACTAGGCTACCGTGGCCTTCCTTTTTGAGGTTGAAGATTTTTCTATCGTCAAATTTTCTCCAGCAGCCCATTAATAGCATTGACAAGGAGTATTCGTGTTTAATCAAATAGCTAGATCAGGGGTTGAAAAACATTCTAGATAAAACTAAGTAGTGAGTGAAGCAAGATAACTAAGGTATCAAGGAGCCATATAAAGGGAGTACCGAAACTCAACGTCAAGAGAGAAAGGTGAAAAGGGGAAAGAGTCATAGCAGTTCTGAAAAAAATAGAAAAAAAGTCGTAACACACTTGGTTAAGGGATGACCAGCATATTTTTGAATATGGGGTAAATTGACACTCTCCATCACATTATTAGGTGCTTTAACTACAAATTTCTCAACTTTGCAATGATTTTTTGATTAACGGGATCGTATAGCCTTGCTATTAATCAGTGAAAAAACATTCTGGTTTAGTTGAAACTAACGTAGTTTGAGAAAATGGATACCACTTAATGTACATAGTCTATGAAAGGCAGTAGCGCACACAGTTTTCCAAAGGGGGGGGGGGGCCCCGGGCGAAAGACCACCATTCTTGTATCATGCTCCTTTTGATTTTGGGGAACAAAAAACAGTAATTATTGAATAAATAATTAGTATTAATTAAAATTAATCATTCAAAACAAATATTTCATTAAATTTTACGTATTATACACTTAAAATTATAATCAATCAGAAAAAAAAATCAAGGGCTTGGGGGGGGGGGGTGCCGGCCCCCTCCCTTGTGTGCGCCACTGATGCAAGGGGACGTACTCTTTAAGAGATTTGGAGGTTCAAGTGAATTGTTTCCCGTTACACAAAAAATTTATTGTGCTTGAAATTATTATCGAATATTTAGCTTGCATCAAAAATGTATTCAATTTTTTCATTCTTTTTGAAACAATCATTTTGATTAAATATTTCACATATATCGTCAGAAAAAATTTTTCTTTTGGATCACAAAAAATATGCCTTTAAAAATATATTTTTTGTAAAAAAAAAAGTATTATATATGTGCAACATTTGTTTTATGTATTGTATGTAAAAAATACACAAATATATTATAAATACTAGTGTGTGTGTGTGTGCACAGTTTTATAACGAAGTACTCACGCACTTGATACCCCCCACTCCCCTTTTGAATTCTAAGATTACTTATTTAATATACAAATCAAAATTTCTTACTTCGAAAATTATCATATAAATTTGCTTTTAACTGTGTTGAGTTTTTTCAGAAGTTTACATTTGTGATAGAAAAAAGATTACTTCTTAGATTTTTTTGGTAATGTTTGCTTAAATTTAAATGTCGCTCACGTTTTCAAAATAAAAGTACAGATTTAAAATGAATGATCGCTTTTTAGTTTTATAAAATAATGCTAGCTTTGTAACTTCATAACTTGGTATTCAATTAGTGATTAATTATGAGATGAATGAATTTTAAATTCTCTTGCAGTTTCAATTAACAGTCAAGTTCTTTTTCTTCAGTGATGTACACGAACTACTTTAATGGGAGAGGTTGTTTTAAAAAATACACGGACTAAAGTGCCACAGTGTAATTTCTATGCTAAAAATGAAAAACCTCTTGCTTTATGCGAAAGGTTTGAAGCTAGCTCTAAGGCAGGGGTACTCAACCTTTTTTCCCGCCGGGCTACATACACAAGATAGATATTTCAAGCGGACATGCAAAATAGGTATTTCACGTGGGCCGCAACATGAGGGTAGTGGGAAAAACATACCATTAGACCAGAACATAGGGCAAAACAAAATTGATTAAAATATTTAAACTCATTTTTGGCTTTTATTTTAATACTTTCTATCAAAAACACACATTTATTTTTTTACTTTTATGCCTTTTTTACCGAGTTTCGATTTTCTTTCATCCATGACCAAGCCTTTTGCTTACATTCTACAATAAAAAAAAGGAAATTGATAGATTTAATTGTTTACTGGTGGAATTTCCAGCAAAAATTTTTTAGTACATTGCTCTCCAATAATTGAATTTCTTAGTGCAATTGACCATTATCGGGCCACTTAGAAAAGGCCGGTGGGCCACAAGTTGAGTATCATTGCTCTAAGGCAGTGTTCCGCAACCCCCCGGCCGCCAAAAGAACATTAAACTATTACCATTGTATTTTAAGTGCTGCATTTCTCTCGGATTTGTGCAATTTTCCCACAGAAATCACTTTATGTTCCACGTTAAATGCCTTTTATTCATTTTTGGTGCAACTATATTTTATTCTGAAGGCATATTTAAATGTAACTAAATTAAAATTGTTAAATGAAAACAATCTTAAAGTATAAACAATCAACGTGTCCCACCCTCAGCGGGCCGCGGTAAAATTATCAAATGTTGACCGGTCCGATGCGATAAAAAGGTTGAGGAGCACTGCTCTAAGGAAATCCCTTTAGTGTGGGGTGGATGCTCGAACAGTAGGGTGTTAGCTCATGCATCACCCTCACTTTGGCATAGAGTGAAAATTTGGAGATGAGAAACAGGATCAAATGCCATCATCATTACTTGACTGCAGTTCAAATTCTATAATAAGTCCTTATGTTGTTATAGCAACATAAATAAACTATCAATCAACAGGAAGAAGTTTGCCTTATCTCTTTACTTGTTTTTAACTTGTTCTTAAAAATATTCACTAATCGCAGTTACAAACATTTTCCATTTAAAATTTGTTAATGAAGTGCACACACACACACATTATCTTTGAAAGAATCTAATTTCTTAAAGTGGGAAGGAGGAGAATAAATAGTACTGTGTAAAACCCCCTTAAAAATATGAATCTGAATGAAATCTTCAGAGAGAGACTACATAAAAAAGTTATACTTTAGAGACTATGAAATCATTCCAATGCTACTGAAAATACAAATAAATAGGAGTTTCTTAATACTATACCTGATTGGACCATATAATTTTCATATTGTGTCTTGAATTTCTGTTGCACTTACAACTACAGGATTGGCAATGGATGTTGGAAATCACAAACTGTTGTCAAGTGACATCTGTATTGGTATTCCCTCACCAAGTTTTCCCACCAGGAGGTTCAATTTGATTTCATAGAGAACTTTTATTATTCTTCCTAAAAGGATTCGGTAACGTTTCAAACATGAGGTTTGACTTGAACATTGAGTTGATTGACTTCATGCTTGAAGCAAAATTGGAGTTATTGGAAACAAACCTCATTAACTTTGAATTACTGTCAAATATTGAGGACACATCCCAGTCGTCATGACAACTGAACAATTGCAATCATGAAGTAAGGACCAGTGGGGGTTAGGATTTGAAAATGAACCATAAGATGTAATAAAAGAGTTATCAATAATGGTATAATTATATAAGATGAAAGTTTCACAAAATTATTTTTCTGCTATTAGGAAAAACAGATGAATATGTTCTTTAAAAGCAATTGAATTTATACTGCTCATGAAGTTTAAAAATGTGCTACAAATTTTGTAATATTGACGCCCTGACAGATGAGAAAAGCTTGTATGTGAACATATAAGCAAGTGAGCATTTAATAGTAATTTATATGAAACCTTACAGACCCAATAATATATACTTGAAAGATGTCACAGTAGCCTAATGGTTATGATCCCGAACTTGTGGCTGGCATGTCACGGGTTTGAATCCTGGTGCTTTAGAGAGGGGTATCAACTTGTGTGCCGTCCTGGTCATTTGATTGAGGTTTAAAATTACAAGGTTTGTTGCCAATACCCCTTTTTCTCGGGGGATCGGTTTGCAGTTCTAAATTCTTTTCAGAGGTGAGCTCAGTTCTCTTAGGCATTCTGCTAATACCTCTTGTGTTGTTTTACAGTGCAATGTTAATATAACTCATTTATTTGAAGGAAAAAATTTAAAATACATATTTTTTTTTTTTTTTTAATAAAACCATTTTGATTTTATACATTCAGTTTGATAACATACATTTATTGGAAGTAAAATACAGACAAAACTCACATAATTTAACTTTATTCTTTAAAGTATGTGTACAATAAAACACTGTAAGCTGCCAAAAGCATTTAAAGTACATCTATATTTTTTTACATTTTTTTTCTTTTTTAAAATAAAAAATATATAAAGCTTAGCATTTCAAGACAAATATGATCAAAATATAAAACTATAGCAATAAAAAGAACAATAAAATGACCATTAAAAGACCAGTGCTAATTAAACCATGATAAGGAACACAAGCAATAACAATATAATTTAAGTTTATTTTAAGATTTAAATTTCTGACACTTTTTAAAAAATTTATTTTTTTTTAAAGACAAGATGAGAAAAATGGCAATATCAAAGGAACAATAATGGGACAAATACACCGAGTTTGAATAAATTTAACTAGAAATAACAATGAAAAATGAATAAACTACAAAATCACTAACTATTCATAAATTTTTTTAACTTAACTGCTTCATTGTCATTTTACATGGATTGTTAGGTGTAAACTATTCAAAGCAAAAATTGTCAGCTCTTTTCACTCTGCTTTTATTTACATTTCAGACAAATCCTTGCAAAACAGATGACTTCAAGGTGCAGACAACTAAACTCTGATGATATAATGGTTCAACAGTAAACACGAAGTGAACAGAGTAAATGCAAAAAAGCAAGATCAGAATAAAAGTCAAGAAATATTACTTTTAGAACACTATTATTTGTATACAAAGTAGTCAAAAGATTGTTTTGCTTAGAGCAGAAACATTCATTGTCTACAACCAGCTTCTTCCCAAGCTACTTTTACACAGTCCAGAAAAAGGAATGATTGAAGATGAGGAAGTTGTCTGCATCGAAGCAGTTCTACGGAAGAAGTCAGAAGGAATGTTTAGGGGTGACTTCTGACATGCAAAGTCTTATACATTTTAAGCATTTTTTTTCTTTCTTGTGTGAATTTTAATTACTTCTTTTTAAGAGTAAAAAAGCCACGTTTTTTGTGTTCATCTTTCTTGTCACCAGCAGGCAATGTCTGTGAACGAGATGGCCCAGCTGATCCTTCACTTCCAATAGCTGCTTGAAGTTTCTGAAGCCATAAATTCATTTCATCCTGTAAAACAAATTTGTAGATTTTACTTAAAAAATTTATGCAATTAAAATAATATTAAGATATAATTATGTAACCAATATAACTGAAACGGAACAGTAAAAGTATTAGTTAATCATTTTTAGAATTCCATACAATTCTTACCAGTTCAATTTCCATTATACTAAAATGTTTTAAATAAAAATCTAATAGATCATGTAATAATTAGAATATCAGTAATTTAGATCTTAATCTTTTAACCCTCATAGTTTTTATTATGATTTTTTTAAAGGTACAGTGGGTGATCGGTTAACGAACACTTTCACGAAAGATTTTTGTGATGGGATAACGAACACTTTCAAGAAAGAATTTTTGTGTTTAGACAACGAACACATATTCGGATAATGAACAAAACGAATTCTAACGAACACTTCTCGGCTCTGAAAAAAAATTAATATTAAACATTTGTTATCATTTTGTATACAAAATAAGATCACTGAAAGGAGAAATGTTTAAAGCATGCTTAGTACTGATAATTACTAAATGAAACTTGAATTAACAATGAATTTAAAGGTCATTCAATAAATTATTATTATGACTAAAATCAATACACACTTGAATTTCAATATGAATATCAATATTTTCTGACAGCTGATAAATTATGGGCGAGTGGATTTGCTGACATGGCAAATAAATTAAGCGAATTATTAATTTTTTCAAACAGTGCAGACTATAAAGTATAAAGGTGCCGATGACGTGCTACCGCCGTAAAAAGACGTGAAATATGAGAAACAGACTAAAAATCGTTTTTCATCTCTCCTGAATTATGTTGCTTACCTATTAAACTTCAAAGTTATTTTGAAAAAAAAAATCCAATAGAATATTCATACACATTAGACCATCAGTTTCGGTTTTGATTTCATTTTTTTAGGGTCTCCAGAATGAATTAAGCGATTTCACATAGAAGTCTATCGTGAATCGATGATCGGTTAACGAACAAAATTTGGATAGCGAACATAGTCTTGGAAGGGATTATGTTTGTTAACCGATCACCCACTGTACTTTGTAATGATTACACATATTTTTACAATTTTATTACATTAACCAAGAGAAAATAGCTTCACAATGTGAACAATTTTATTTTAATGTTAAATAAAACTTACATCATCCTTGGCTTGGAAAAGATATTCTGCTCCATTAGATAACCTACAACAAATACAATTAAGATTAATAAAAACAATTTGATGAAAACTACAATCCTCAAATAAATATATATTTCAGGGGGAAAAGATAAAAAGAATAAATAAGGAAACATTATATACAACTACAACTATCATAAAATAATTAAAACCAAAATATATAACAAAATATCCAATGAGAATATTAATCTTAATTTCACATCCAACTCTTTTATAATTTATTAAAAATTAAAATAATCAGACACTGAATTGTTTTTATCACTGGAGAAATATTCTGCTAAATATAATATGCATAATGAATCTATGCATATTGAATATTGATTTTAAAATAAAGCTGATGCCTTTGAGCAATTCAAGACTTAAGTAACAAGTTTTATATACTAATAACCAAATGATTGATTATATATGGCAGCTTGTCATCTGCAACTATATTACATGCAGAAATTGAGGGATTTTAACTGCTGCATATGTATTACACACATTAATGTATTCATCTTAATGCTTACCAATAACAAAGATATTAATAACATATCCCCAAATTAAGAATATGAGCAATATTTTTATACATATTTGTATAATAATACATTCTAATGAAATTGAACTTACTTGAGACGGAACACATGCTTCCTCTTTGTGTAGTCTAAAGGAACTTGTGCTGTTGCTCCTCTTAGATCAATAGGTACTTCATTTCGATAGTAATTTTCAGGCTCCTAGATTTAAGAAAAATATATAAATATAACAAATAAAAAGGCTTAGAAGCCATTGAAAAGTTTATACTGCAAAAAAGAAGAAATGCAATAGTACAAAACTTACTTGTTTGTAATGCCTCTGATCTTTGTAAGCAAATAATTTACTTCCTTGTAAAACAATATACATTTTATCCCAAGATCTATAAAGAAAATAATTTGAAATTACTTCAACTTGATTATACTAATAGATTTAATAGATATAGATATGGATCTCATGAAATATAATGTTTAAGTAAACTATAATCCTTCAGTTATAATTACAGAATATACTTGCACTTTTTGCATGTTCGAAGAATATCAATTACAAATGTTAAGATGAACTTTAAAAATTAAATACTGCCAAAAAATGTTAAACAGTGTATAAAGAAGAGTCAGATAAACAGTGTATCAGAGTCAAATAATTCAGTGTGTTTAGAGTAAGACAATTTTTCCAAAATCCAAAATTTAGCTTCAGTTTTGTATCCGATTAAAAATACATAACCCACAATTTAAAAATATAATGAAAAACCAATTCATGAAAATAAAAGGAGAAAAATGCACACTAGTTTTTGACATTGATGAAAATGAATAACTTACCGACTGCTGGCTCTTTTAGTTGTGGACTCCCATTCTTGCTTTCGTCCTAACAAGCCTTCACATTGAACCTCCTCATCAGAAGAGGTAGCTGTTGGACTGCCTTTCTCTATAAAATGAAAATCATGTCACACACAGGAAGAAAAAAAAACTAATGCTTCATGATTTTCAGCCTTTAAATGGCAATAATAAGCACAAAAGGAAGTATTATTTGACACTTATGAAATACAACAAAATGTTTAACTTTTTCTTTCAAGATTGCCTTGCTTACATAGTAAAATACGAGTAACGTACGTTTTCTAAGGGAGATTAAGAATATATTTCAATTAAGTTCTCAAATGACTTAATAGGATTAACTATATGGAAAGGGGGGGGGGGAGATAGGGCACATTAATAAGCGGAAAAAATAGTTCACTAAATGTTAAAGAGATATTTGCCCTTTTATTCAGGAAAACTTAAAAGCATTATTTAAAATGTGATTAGAAGATTTGTAATAATTAAAAATCAAACTTAGTTTTACCATGTATGGAAATACAATGTCCAAAACAAAGTGCATTTTAAAAGTTCACAATGAAAAAACCAAACAATTTTTGAAAGCAGCAAAAGGAACTCTTTATTATACAAAATTAAAAATGCATTGAATAATTGGAATTAAATGCAAAATGGAAAAATTAGCTTGCATACAAATTTTGATAGTTAGAAATAAGTTGTGTTATACTCAAGTTTGAGACATATGCATAGTAAATATATCAATGATAAATTAATGAATTAAATTATGAATTTATATTTCTTATTTATTTAGATCAACTTCAACCACATGATCCCAAAAGCATGGTTTTTTTTAATCAATACTTTCTACTACAGAATTTTTACCATGCAAAACTATAGTTACAGAAAAAGGGGGGAATCAGATATGATTTATTATTCAGTGAAACAATATTACATTTTGTGCCAAAAAAATAAACTGATGATCTTACAACCTTTTAAATGAAATTAAAAACATTGAAGTCAAACAAACCATGGAAGTTATCCTAGATTCATTTTTGATCAAATGAAAAATATCTAGACTATCATTTACAGGACAATATGAGTGAGGCCTATTGCTTAAATGTCAGACAATTCTATATATAATCATGAGGCAAAAACTTTTAATGAGCTGCCATACCTCTCAAAAATTTGATTATATAAAAAGGGGTTGTTTTTTTAAATACAAAAATAACTAGGTACACAAACAAAAAAAAAGAAAAAGAAAGAATACTTATTTCTTTAAAATATTGCAAAATGCTTCTTTACAGCAATGTTCACGATAAATATGCTCAAGATTATAGCCACCAATATTAACTTAAGCTTGGCAAAGTTGATGGAGAGATTGGAGAAATGTTTTAAAAAATGCCAAGTATTTCTTGCACAATTACAGCAACAATAACATTACATTAATTAAGAACAATATTCAAAAAGTCAAGCAATGAGTTTCTTGGTAGAGTCAACTAGAGACTCATAGATGAGGTCTTTCAGATGGCGGCTCCACAAGAAGTAATCAAGGTTTAATAAATCTGACAACTGAGAACCATTGGACTGGTCCACCACACCCATCCATTGCACTTCATAGCATAATTATAAAACTGCAGACATCTATACTGAAATGGATTGTGCACTATCATGCAGAAAACACATTTGATTGTGAATGGCAATGAGAGCATCTAGCACAAATTCTGCTAAAAGTTCACCACACAAGAAAATATATTAACAAACATCAAATCATGTTAGTGAGAGATATGGCCATATAAGGAAATTATTCAGAATATCCATACAAACTGGAAGAAAATTGAAACTATGTTTGGAGGTGTAAATGAAAACAATAGCTGGAGAAGATACAATTTTGAATTATATAGAATGAATTGGATAGCCCATATAATTCACATGCCAGATGATAATGTTGTCAAAAAGGTATTGTAGTTCAAAGTCACTGGGATTCTCAGAAGCATGGAAAACCAAGGTTGAGATGGGCAGACTCAGTGAAATCAGACTTTAGGATTATAAACGAGAAACCTTAGAGAACAAAAGTAAACATGAGGCCATTATGGAAGAATCTTCAAAGGAAGGCATTGGCTCACAAGAGGATGTCTTGCCAGATATGATGATCATCCATACAAAGAATGCAATGTAGACATGTACCATGGGAATTTTCTATTGCCCACGAGTATACCTTGCAATTTGAAAACTTTGAGCGTAAAAATTTTCATTTGTGAACAGCAAATGAGCTGGAAAGTTCAATGATAATATAATCTGCTACACGAAGCATTGTCAAAATAGTATGTGCAGAGGGTAATTATCCATTTGCAAAACATTTTTCGTGTGGAATCTTTGAAACTGTTCGCTAATCACTCCAACTACGTTTCAATCACTACGAAAATTATGCCATCTAGTGATTATAATTTTCAACATTTATCATTAACATTGCAGTAAATAAGCACTTAACAATGATGCCATAAGAAAATAATATTTTTCCTTTTCAAGTCTCTTTTTGCATGTAATTGTACCTCTCGAGTGTCACTCTGTACACAATTTTATACAGAGAAAAAGAAAGCTTTCATGAGCGGTACCCCTTTTTCTAAGTTTGTCTCAAGATTTTAGAATAATCTTATACATTGTATAAAAAATGTACATGTGTGCACCTTGCTTAAATATTTCTGATTTTATTCCCTATCCATTTGAAAGGATGCATCAAAAATGTAATATTACCGTATTTTCCTGTATATAATCTCCGCGGATTATGTGTTAAAAAAGTTTCAAATTTCGTTGTGCGTATTATACGCCGCCGCAGATTATCTGAGAAAAAACATTCTAGATCAGAAAAGCTAACAATAAAGTTTTGAAAGAAATGCCGTTTATGTTTTTTATAAAATAAATAATAGATGGAGCTTTCATGACTCAGCTGACGTAATTCAACCATAACTAGTTTTTGTCCAATTACATTCAAGAACGAATTCGGTTCCTCAGAAGGAAAAAACAGTTACTAGTCGCTGGCGCCATTTCCAATTTTCTCTTGAACAGAGCTATTACGTCCTTTGAAAGTTTTCATCATGTTGAAGCGAAAGCATGTAAATTACACTGCAAACTTCAAGTTAAAAGCTATAGAGAAGGCTACCGATGTCGGGAAGCTGCAAGGTTTTTCAACGTTGACGAATCGAATATTCGTTTGCGGAGAAAAAACAAAACCCAACTTCGAAAATTGTGATCGACGTTAAAGAGCCAAACATCGTGGAAAACCCCACTGGCCAGAATTAGAGGAAGAAATAAATAAATGGATTTTAAAAGAAAGAGACAATGGGAAAGCAGTATCGATCTTAATTTTTTTGTTGTTAACTTGCTAAATTAAAAAAAAAGAAAGATTTTTCCGCGTGCAAAACGTTTTGTTTAACAACTCAAAACATAGATGGCAGTAGCAAAGAATATTTTTGTTTTATTGAGATTATCGTAAAAAATATTATCATACATGTTTAAAAAGACGTTTCATAATAAATTTTGTTTTCTGTACAATTTCTTACTTCTGTTTTTAATTATATTGTGTATTTCTTATCTTATGTGACACTCATTATCAGTAGTTTATATTTTGGATTATTCGCAGTAAAAACTGCCGCGGATTATACAATGTTTTTTTTTTACTAGGAAAAAAAGGCTTTGCGGATAATACACCGCTGCCGATTATAAACAGGAAAATACGGTAATATAAATCCGATATATATCAGCTTAAATACTGTAGAAACAAAGCCATATATTTTAAATTCACATAGATGACCAGCAAAGTTAAGTGTGTTCAATACTAATAATAGCACTTTTTTGAACCAAAATTTTCTTCATTTATTTTGCATGAAATTTCATCTTTAAAAATTGATGATGAAAGCTCACAGTCTCATCTTTAGTAGGTTAACTAGTTCGAAAATTCAAATTTATAAACAACTTACTGTACTTGCAGTACTTAACTATATCTCGCTGTGCATTTGACTTTATTCAAATTCTTCAAATTACCAAATCAAAAATATTTTTCCTGCCAACACAACCAGCAAAACTCATTTGGCCCCCCCCCCCCTCTAAAAAACACCACAATTTCCAATAAATCTGAAAAAAAAATTATACATTCAACAGTGTTTAAAATATTATTCTGCATTCCTAATCTTGAAACAAATCTGAATTTCATATGAATGCATTTTGGCCAAAATATTATATGAAAAGTGTTTAACGATTAAGGAAAAGATCTCAGTAAAAGCTGTGATAAAGATACCCAAAATAAGTGCATTTATTACAGATAGCAGTGCCAACACCAGAAATCAACATTCTTGAGGAAACACTTTTCTCCCAAAGCCACCACCTCTTAGCCCTAGCACAAAATGCAATTTACCAAAAAATCCATCTTCGTCGTCATCATCCACAGCTGGTGACTTCTTTTTCCGCCAGCTACTAAATGGTGATTTTGATCGCGACCTTTTTTTCTTGTCCTTTTCAGGAGAAGGAGCTTACATGGGGCAGGTAAAAAAAATTTTAATGACCACATCCAAAATTTCATATTTTACTAAAAATATGTATATTAGAAAATAAAAGTTTCCCCTCACCATATAAAAGTTTCCTAACATTTTGCTTTTAAACATTAATTTTTAAAAAATAAGAGCTTACTGCTTGGTGCTGACTGGGATTCCTGAGGGACTCCACTGCGAGCCGAAGTTGTAGCTATAAGAAAAGAACAAAAATTAGAAAATTCTACACAAAAATATGACATTTTCTTCCCACTTCTTTTTAAAAAGGCATCGCTGAACTTTAACACTACACCTTAATACAATTATAGAAAATAATAATCCATTTGATAAGTATAGTAACTCTCAAGAAAAGATGAACTTCTTCAAACTATTGGCTCTCAGTTCTTCCACAAATCCCGAAATCCATGTAACAAAAAATATATTTCTGAATTTATTTTACATTTGATAAACGTCCATTTATTATATTCAGTCTTTTTTTTACAAATATGATGCACTTGGAAATATTAAAGTATTTTAATGGTTTATATAAACATTGATAAGCTTTCCTCCTCTCATTCAGCTTATTGGATTTCAATGTCATGTACATTTTAATAATGTATCATCTATTTCTTAGACTGAATTTTAAAAAACCTCAGAATTAATAAAATATTAAAATACAAAATAATTTTCATGAAATAAAATTTGCTTTCAATATTTTTAGTTAGAAATATTAATAAAAATTAAATTGGTAATATATTTTCTCAACTGATTTTTACTTTTAAATTTGCAGAAGTTTTGTTCAAATATATCCATTTTAAATTTATTTTAAGCACTGAAAAATTAAATTTAAAACTATAATCTTTAACTTATGTGTTTTTGATACAATTACAAAAAATTTACATATTTTAACCCAAGAACTCATCAGACCTAAATATTTTACTAATAAAATAATAATTAACATCTTAACTTTATAAATTTAAACTACCTAAGGATTGAAACCTTAATTTATTCACGACTTTTGTACATTAAAAAAAAAACACATTTATATTATTTATGACCTCAGTAATTTTGAAGTATGATTGCTTAATTTTGAAACTTCAATAACAACCACATGCATAACTTTTAGTGCCCTATGATCAATAAAGATAGTATTGCACAATCTGTTTACAGCATGTATCTCTGTGCTTTTAATTTAATTTCAAAGATCTGAAAGATTAGATAAAATTTATTGAGTAACACAAGAAAAACCCAGCTTTCATGAGTGTAATATCTTAATAAATTCATTAATAATAATGTTAATCACGTTTTTTTAAAAAATGCATTTCATATTTGATTACCGTATTTCCCTGTATATAATCCGCAAAGCCTTTTTTGAGTAAAAAGAAAAACATTGTATAATTTGCAATGGCGTATAATCCGCGGCAGTTTTTACGGCGAATAACCCAAAATATAAACTGCGGATAATGAGTGTCATAAGATAAAAAATACACAATATAATTAAAAATAGAAGTAAGAAATTGTACAGAAAAAAAATTATGAAACGTCTTTTTAAATATGTATGATATTTTTTATGCGATAATCTCAATAAAACAAAGAAATTCTTTGCTACTGCCATCAGTGTTTTGAGTTGTTAAACAAAACATTCCACACAGAAAAAACCTCTTTTTAATAATTTAGCAAGTTAACAACAAAAAAATTAAGATTGAGACTGCTTCCCCATTGTCTCTTTCTTTTAAAATCCATTTATTTCTTCCTCTAATTCTGGCCAGTGAGGTTTTCCAAGACAAACAGCTCTTTAACGTCGATCACAATTTTCGAAGTTGGTCTCGTTTTTTCTCCACAAACGAATATTCTATTTGTCAATGTTGAAAAACCTTGCAGCTTCCTGATTTCCAACATTGGTAGCCTTCTCTATAACTTTTAACTCTTGAAGTTTGTGTTCAACATGATGAAAACTTTCAAAGGATGTAATTGCTCTAGTAAGAAAATTGGAAATGGCGCCAGTGACTAGTAACTGTTTTTTCTTTCCGAGGAATCGAATTCATTTTTGAATGTAATTGGACAAAAACTAGTTATGGCTGAAATACATCATCCGAGTCATGAAAGCGCCATCTATTATTTATTTTATAAAATATAAACGGCATTTCTTTCAAAACTTTATTGTTAGCTTTTCTGATGGAGAATGTTTTTTTTCTCAGATAATCCGCGGCGGCGTATAATACGCGCAATGAAATTTGAAACTTCAAAGCATAATCTGTGAATTATATACAGGAAAATATGGTAAGTGAAGTAATCTCTTGCTTCATAATAAAAATTAAAAGTTTTAGCAAAATATAAAACAATTTAGAAGATTCCAGCTGTTCACAGATTCTGTGCACGCACACACACACACACAAGACTCTCATAATTCAATAAAAACACACCAACTATTAATTACTGGTTAGTTTATTTTTCTACAGCTACAGACACCACACTCTTTTTTGCAACAAAAGCAAAAATACCTGTCTTTTTAGTCTGTGCTGTAGGAGAAACTTCCTTCGTTACACTAGGAGACACTTTTTTCCGCTCTAAGAGTGAAATAAAGATGAATACATGCAAGACATGCATTTTAAAAAAGTAAAACAGAAAAGACATGCAACATGCATAAAGATAAATTTCAGCAAAAAAGGTTTAGAGTGTATTATTAATATTTCAGTATGAAAAGAAAAAGTTCATAAAGTGAAAAATAAGTTATTACAAGTAGAATAAATTGCACAGTGATTTAGAAAATAAATTTCTTGAAGGTATACTTCAATCAACTACCATTATGTTTGATAAATATGATTTGGGGGCAATTTATTAATTTTAGAAATCAAATTTTTTCAAACTATAGATTCTAAGATTTCTCATAATACAAAAATTTATTTACCATTTGTTATAATTTCTCAAAAATTTCCATCAGAATGTAAATTATAATGTATAAATAGATTGTCTATTTTACAACATTGAAAGTTAATAAAATACATTGGGGCTTTTTTAAAGAAACAATTAACTATTATATAAATAAATATAATATAAATACAAAATGTGAAAGGTGGAAATGAGTGAAAATTGCACACGAAATATACAAATAATTTCAAACAATACTCATGAAAAGTTTACAATGCAAATTTATTTTTAAATGAGTTTAGTTGTATTATTCACAAGTAAATAAAGTAATTAAATTAAGATTACAATGATTGATTATGCTTAAATATTAAAATTTATTGGACATCTTGAATAATTTATTCTTGCACTAACAAGAGTTTGTTACCTTTTAAAATAAATCAAGATTTTATTTCAATTAAAATAAATAGCAAATGTGCTGTCAAATGTGAAAGATTTTGTATTAGTTAAAAGAATAAATTTAATCAAACACAAGTAATAACATTATTAAAAAAACACACTAATTCAAAGTTACAGCTTTCAAAATTTAAATATCAAGTTTTAAAAACACACATTTTCTGCAAGATAAAACAAGGTAACTGAAATTTTTTTTGTCATACTTTGTTTGATAATACAACCCCAGTTAATGTAAAATATTTCCTAGAAATTTATAAATGTATATACATCTGAAAATTTATCAGTCATTTACAGATGTAAATCTTTTTGAACAAAATTTTGATCTAATGTAAGTTGCATTATTTTATTTGATATAGTTCCAAAATATACAATTACCCAGAAAGGGATAAATTAATTCCAAATTTGAATTGTTATAGCTACATAGAAAAAAGAATTTCAAGAGCAAAAATAATACACAATGCGTAGTCCTCAATCCTTACTAATCTATAGTTAAATTTTAGATACAAGAACATATAAATACAGCCATGTAATACACTCTTAAGCAAAGCCTTTATATTCTTATACTTAAAAGCATAAACATTGCCATCATACATGCAGGTAAAATAAAGTATAAATAAGAACGAAATAAAAGTTGTGCAAATTATTTTGTTTATAATCCTAAAACAAATAATTCCATGATAATGAATACCTTTGTCATACGACTTACCTTCTTGGGTTACTTCTGCTTCACCACTAACAGATAATGCTTCTTTTTCAGGGGATTTCTCGCCATCAACCCTGTAATTGAAATACACCATAAATGAAAGAAAATTCTTTATCTTTTTGATCAAATATTTAATTTTAAAACATTATTCAA
Source organism: Trichonephila inaurata madagascariensis (assembly GCA_019973955.1). Taxonomy (NCBI): domain Eukaryota; kingdom Metazoa; phylum Arthropoda; class Arachnida; order Araneae; family Nephilidae; genus Trichonephila; species Trichonephila inaurata. Next base: position 196,756 of record BMAV01009150.1, on the reverse strand, counting down.
AAATAACATTCTACATAGTAAAAAAGAAACTTTACTATCCTGTACGTATACAACCTTTTTAAAAAACAAGATTTATTTACTCATACAAAATCTTACACTAAAACAGTATGTTTTTATGAAGGCAAAATAAACCAAAGACGTTTTAAGAACTTGAAAATCCAATAAACCCCAAAAAGATATTAAGACAGAAATAATAATACAACTTACTTAACTTGATAACTGAACTAAATGAAGCAAACTTGAAATAACGAAATAGATTTTGAATTTTATAATAAAAACCTCTTATAAATTTTAATTTTTTTATTTATTAAGAATCACATATAAGATAATATAAATACCTGTCGGATGGAGGTACATCTTGAGGTGGTGGTTCTAAAGCAGCAAGGCGTGCAAGTTCTTCTTGTTTTTTTCTTTCTGCTTCCTCTTCTTCCTTTCTTCTGAATTCTTTCAATTCAAACTGAAATCCCCAGAAGTATTTGTGTTAAAAAGATATTAACATCCAAAGCAAAATGAAAAAAATGCAACACATGCAAATCTTTACCGTTGTCATCCGTTCCAAGGCAGCAAACCTCTCTTCTTGGGCGGCAGCAGACTTTTCAAATGCTTCATGTTTCTTAATAAGTTGTTCAACATCATCAATAGTATGCTAAAAACAAAATACAATCAAGAGAATTCATTCACTCCTTTTTTCCTTTTCTTTTTGATTCTTCCCAATATAAATGAAACAATTTTTCAATATTTACAAAATCAATTATTGAAATTGAAAATAACTTATAACAAAACTTACTCCTAGTTCTTGACTTAACAAGTATGGCTCTTGTGCAACAAGCCATGCTTCCGCAACAGCAGCATCTCTAGCAAACTGATATACTTCAAGAACTAAAAACAAATTTTTTTGGTTAAAATATGTATTTTAACAAAAACAATAACAGTCTCTAAGAATATTCAGGACACAATTCAGAATACATACTGAGTTGCAAATGTTCCCATCGTTCTTCCCATCTGTTCATCATAGATGTTCTTTGATTGGTAAGGGATAAAAGTCTCTCTTTTATCTATTAATAAAACAATTTTAATTTTAGATTATGATTAATGGTAAAAAAAATATATTAAAATAAAAAAATGCAGCAATTAGTAAATATATTAGTATTCAATGTACATACAAGATTCTGACTTAAAACTATGAAATCTAAAAAAAAAGAATACAATAAAATTCCTATTCTATTAATAATTAAATTCTATAAAAGAAAACAAAAACAAATAGTTATTCTAAATTGAAAATAGCTACTAACAAAATATTAATTTTTATAACTTTGATTGCCTTAGTTAAGGGGTGTTATTATAAATCAGTGGGGTCTTCAAACTGTGTTTCACTGAACCCGAAGGTTCCACAAGTCAAAATAAAGAATCGAAAAGAAAATTATAAATGTAAATACAAAATGGATGTATAGATGTATCCAGCCCATAAATACATCCATTTCTTATGGGCTGGATTGATAACCAATTTTATTATTTCAATAAAAATCAGGATTTATTACTGATAAAACAAGAGTGAGTGATTGAACTCTACCAACAGGCTTTGTGTTAAAATATAGATATGAATTGAGATCTTGATTTTTGGTTAAAAATTTACTCAGAATAAATATACCTTAAACTCTTAATTTTTAGCAAAAACAGCTTTTAAATTTTAGGTTGCACAGGATTTCTCCACACAGCTATAAACACTTTAATGCCATTCAGAGCAGTGTATTTAAGTGGAAAATGTTCCTGTGGTAACAAAAACAAAATTATATGTAGAATATGAAATGTGATTGTAGATATTTCAATACACCTACAATTCGATAGTTTGTGTAAAAAAAATACTAATTATAATATATGTGTAGGTGAAACCAGAAGCACATATAGTGACATTATGAATGAGTAAATTAAATTTAACATTATATATAAAAAAAAGTTAATAAGAAATATAATATTTTTCTTTGTCTTAACATTAAGTACCTACATTATGATTTGATCTATTTTAAATACCAGTTTATGATATATTCTTCCAAGAGAGTGAGAAAGACTGGAGTTCCCCCAGAACATTTTATAATTTTAGGGTTCCACGAGTCAAAGAAGTTTGAAGATCACTGCTATAAAATAATGATTGGACCATTCTAGCACATAAGACTTATTCATGCCTTTTAATTTATTAGTTTCTGTCCTAGTAGTACTATAACCAATCACTTTAATATTTCATATATATAAATACAAAGAATAAAACTCTTCTAAATCAAAATTTTTATAGCCTCTCAATGTAAATGAATCAGTAACAATTTTGCATTAAATATATAATTAACTTAACTCAGTGGCATGACAGCCCATGAGGGGCAAGGCCTACTGTGCCTAACTCAGAATACACAACCTTGGGCCCTGAGGTGCACGAATAGATTTTCCTGTCAGGTGGTCAGTCTGACGCAAAATATATAATTATTTTCAACAATTATAAACGAAGTACATTTTAACATTTTTTACAAAAATTTCTTATACTGAATCAAATTCTTTGGCAAAGTAAAATTTTAAAAATAACTTACCTCATTAGAAGCATAATGATTTCTGGCCAAAAGCTCTTTTCCAAGATTTACACATACATTAATATTGTCTTCCCTAGCATCAATTTCAGCTTTCAGACTCTGGTGATTGTTCATTAATAATTCAACACCTGACACATCTCTGCAAAATGAAAATGCATCTTTTAAATCTTTACATTCATCTCAAAAAATATTCACCAAAACAGAGAAATCTCAAAAATTTTATTTTACAAATACTATTAGGATATTTTTTAAAGGATTAATTTAATATTAAATGGGCAATTATACCTGGGTTTCTCAGATGTGTTCATTTGTCGAACAATATCTTCCATCCATAACATTAGATCTCTAACCATATTCAAGAATCTAAATAAGTCATTGGTATCAGCTAATTTTAACCGTCTTCCTTCAACCATATTTAACAGCTTCTGCCAGGCTCCAACAACTTCACTTTCTTGATTAGTAATTTCTTTTGCTTTATCACCAGCATAGGCACTTTGAAGGCTTTCTGACTCTTCTTGAATTTGTTGAACCTTTGCATAAAAATTTTTATTGTTTATATACAATATAAATTACAAAAACAATTAGTTCTGGGAATTTTTTAAAATTCATAAGAAAAATATTTGTTTTGAAATACTTACAGCCGTTCCTAAAGTCTGCAAGTCATTTTCAAAATTGGCATGTTTTCGCTGAAGAATGGAAACACTGACGCCATCTTTACCTAGCTCATCTGACATGGAATTTTGTTTTTCCTAAAATGTAAATAATTATGAGCTCTGATATTAATTGCACATATTTCCAAATGAATCAATAGTCAATTTTCAAAAGAACATTGAACTGTAATTCTTAAATAAGTATTTGAATAAAAATGGAATTTTATTGTATATAAATGCATTAAATAATTGATTTCAGTAAATAAAATATTTTTTTAAAAATTCTTGAAGCTGACACAGTTGTAAAAGCATTTAGTTTTTATACATATAGTTTAATCAAAAGAATTTAATAATCATCTAAAAATACATTTTAAAATAATACTGTATAAAAGATATTGATTTTATAACATGAAATACATATTTTTTTACATTAAGATTATCTTATCTCCACCTTTATAACATTGTACTGATTAAAGTCTCTCTAAAAGTGCTTATTATTATTTGAAAAAGCAGTTACATAATTATCATTTGATGCTGATGTATTTTTATTCACTTACTAATATTCTCCCCAAAAGATCTTTGCAATCATGGAAGAATCTGTGCAATTTCCATGAGGCAGCCAACATTTGTGTTCGAGTATCAATCAATTCTAACAAATCTGCCCAGGCCTCATTTAGAGTATCTTTCCATTCTGCTATAACAGCACTATCAGAGTGTCCACTAGCAATAAGTTGGTCTGCAGCTTCATTTACTTCAGCAACTCTTTCTGTTCCTATTACTTCAGTATCCCTTGCAAATTCCTTGAAGCGTTCTTGTAGCATCTAATAATCAGAAAATAATTTTTTTTCAATGAAATTGAGGATTATATCATGGGATTAAAATTCAGTTTCTAAAAGTTTTGAAGTTTCACATTTAATACTATAGTAAAAATACTCAAAAGAAAGAATACAAAATTTTAGTATTTATTTTTTTAACTTTACCTTTCGTTAATTTGGTCAGATTTAATACGATTGGTTTGAATTAATATTGTTCTAAAATAACTTAAGAACTATAGACAATGTAGCTCATAATTTTTATAAAACAAGGATGATTACCCATGTTCTGGAATACATGATACTCAGCTCTTTCTAGTTTCCACAATAAATATGTGACAATTTGGGGGCTTCACAAAAATTTCCTTAACAGTTCTCAATATTTGCAAAATAGATCCTTGATGAAATAAGAACATGAAGCTTGTAATCATGACCACTGCACTATTGTGGCCCCACTACTCACTATGATGCAAACAATTACACATTTCCTTTTATTTCCCTTTAATACAATGATAAATAAAACATAGTACAATTTTTACAGTGTATTATGAAAGGAAATGATTGCAACATAAAATCATCTTTAACTTCTCCATAAATATAGAATATAAGAAGGTTAAAATAAATGTTTCTTCATGCAGGATGTTTACAATGAGAAATCAAAAATTACTTTTAAAAAAACCTAACAAAATATAATTTAAACATAAAGGAATTTCAAAAATTCTTTCAAAATAAGAATTTATAATAGTTTAAAACAATTATGAAAATAATCTTACTTCCAGAATTTAAATATCCCCCCACACAAATAAAAAGTAATATCTTACAAAAGATTAATGAGAATTACGAACCACAACATGATCATAATCTTGTCCTAGTTCATGAGAGCCTGCTACCATTTCTCGGTCTGCAATCCATTGCATTATGTCATCAACTTCTCTATTCAAAGAAAAGAGTTTCAAGCCTTCATCTAATTTTGCTCTGCGTTCAAGAGCTAAATCTTTCAAACCAGCATACAACTTGTCTACTTGAGATTGCCTTACAATGATTTGATCACTGAAAAAAAATTGGCAATTACAAACATGAAACTAAAAAATACAAATATAATACAATAAAAAAAATGACAATTTCATCCAGAAAAAATAGGAAAGGGCGGATGCTGGTCTGAAGCAATAAAGGCATACCTTTCTGGATGACCTTCAGAAGCTAATTGTTTGGCAGTCTCTCCCAACTGTCTTACTGTTTCAGCATAATCTTCAACAGCATTTTCAAGGCTCTCGTGTTTCTTCTTAAGATTCTGAGTACTGATTTCATCTTTCCCTCTATCTTCGACCATCATGTACAATTCTTGTTCGCTCATCCAAGCTTCAGCTTCACTGGCATCGAAATAATACTGAAAATAAAAACAAATATGTATACCTCTTTAAGAAAACTATCCAAAATGCATAAAAAAATAGTTATAAATGTAACAAGACAATAAATTTATATTACTTGTTGCGCTTTCTCTGATTCAAGTAGCTTGTCTTCTCGGGCTTCCAAAGCATTCTTCAAGTCTTGCCATTGTTGTAATAGATCCTCAATTAACTGTTGGAATTCACCAGAGTCTTCATGTCCTTCACTTATCAGTTTCTGTCCATTTTCACAAATATTCATAATTCGTGGTTCATGATTTTCAATTTCAGTTCGTAAAGACTAAAAAATATCCAACATAATAATTTTTATTGATATATTCCCACTTTTGAATACAATGTAATTATTTTAGTATGCAACAATAAAAAATGAAGCAGCATCAAGTTCAATTCTATATTGAGTACTTCCCATTGCATCAAATTACTTTTCCTCGACAAAATGTAAAGACCAATAACAAAATTACCTGGTTTTTCTTCTTTAGCATTTGCACACTAAACAGACTATTTCCATAATCAGTAGATGTGGTAAGTGGCATTTTTTCTGAGATCCATAATTTTTCGTCTTCAACATCTCTTCTGAATTGATAGGCTTCTTTCTTCTTCAAGAGCATTGCCTTCCTCTCCAAAAGTGGTGCTTGTAATCTTTGGAATCTACACATTTGTATAAAAATAAAAATATTTAAGTTTAAAGTATTGGAAGAATTAAAATGTAAACATTTGAAGTGTTTCTATATTAAAATTCAGCTTTGTTTTTGAAAGAAAAAGAAAGCATTGCACTTCAAATACATTCACCTTTTATAAACTAAATTCAATTCCAGATGCATTCTTAATGTTTGTTGCTTAAGGGATAGACCATTTAAAACAGGAAAGGGAGGGGGACTTTTATACATAATTTTCTTAATGTTTTTAATTGGGAACATTGGTCACTTTTGACTATACTTCTACTCAGGATAAAAAAAAATGGCATGTAGTGATGAGAAGATTAAATAAGCAAAGTATTATATATGAATGAAATATATTTAAAATCTAATTTAAGTACAATTATGAATTATATTGAAAATTTATAAACCCTAATTAAAACAACTACATTTCAGCAAAATATCAAACATTAAGTTTACACTCTTACTTCAAAGTATAAAAGAAAGCTTTTTAGATGCGTTCCCACCCTCCTTTTTCTTGTACTCACAACATATAAATTTACTGAACACATCTACTTTGTGTTGCTTGAACAAGGAAATAGCCATTACTTTTGTGTGTGTGTGTGATATATGAAGGTAAACTTAGGATTCGAGTTGAAACTCTTTCTTTCTTAGTGCAATTCTTGGAAAAGAGCTGTTGTAAAACTCTTGACAAAACTCAAGGCGAGTTTGTTGTTAATTTTTTATGAATTACTTAATACAAAAGACAATCAACAACAGACATATTTAATGAATTAAAACCATTTATAATATACCTTAGGTAGCTATGAACTAATACTTAGCAATAACATTCTATTTAGCATGACATCTTTACCCATTCCAATAAAATATCTATGTATTAAGTTTGGTTGTATGTTTACTTCTTACAATTGCATAAATGTATTTTTGAATGAAACCATTTGAAGACGAGTATAATATAATTTGGAGAAACTGCCACTATGGAATAATCACAGCATATAAATATACTAATCCCTCACTTTGGTAATTAAATTCATTTATTTTTATTTATCTTCTGTAAGAAGTTATTGAACAGTTTTGAATTTTCAAGTTCTCTGACAGTTCCAATAGTTTGAAATGAATTTCCAGCAACTATGAGATGATTAATTACAAGCTTATTACCAAGAGAGACTATTTCCTTTCCTGCACATATTTTCATTTTACACATTTAATCATCAGGACAAATCATGTGAATAGGTTTTCCTGGAATAAACATTTTGGAAAAAAGATGATCATAATACAGAGCCAATAATTCATCAATGCTAAACTGGTTGGGGGAAGAAAAAAAACTGGGCTGCCTTTTGTTTAGTTTATAATAAATTGGTTGAATTCTCCTCAACTTATCTGATAGCAATGAAGCATTATCTCTATCAAATGGAAATGACTTCCAATTCCACCCACCTCCCCTTCCTTAACATAATAAAGGCAATAGGGACAACTATGTTATCAGAAATACTACAAAAATTTTCAATAGATACTTGATATCCATTTAGAAAGAAAGAATAACCTTAAAACTGAGCAATGTTTTTCCAGTAAGTATGTTAGTCTCCTTTTGAAATTACGTACATGAAGAGATCAAAGTTCCCACGCAAACACAAATTCTATCTGAAGGGTATTTATGATTAATATAATCAAAATTGATGTCCTTTTTAATAAAGAGAGCAATTTTAAAAATACAAACTGAGTTTTTAGAAGCACTTGATACATTTTCACATTTATATGAACTTTTTAACTGTGCTCAGTTAAAAATAATACAATCATTTTCATGATTTTCAGAACAATTCCCCCTCACTTTAAAAATGTAGCATATACTTCAAAAAATGAAGTCATCTCTTTTAACTAAATCATTTTTTAAGTCAATGTTAATGAAATTTCCTTTTTAAATTCCTTTCTTTTCTATTCGGAATATTGACCTGTTAACAGATGTTCAAAAACACTGCAAGAGGTTGACAAAGGTAATTTTTAATAAGAAACTGTTTCCTTAAGCATGTTATTGACAATAACTATTGGGATAAAATCTACAAGAATTTGCTGTTTAAAAATGAAATACAAAAAAATTTTTACCAACAATTTGTCTTCATTGATTTAATCATAAAATGTGCCCCCCCCCCCAAATTTCATACAAAATTTACTGATATTGTAATTTTTAAAATATAGTTTCTACAAAAAATAAAAAAATATTTGAATAAAAAAAAATCAATCACTTTACTCTCAAGAGATTTAAAAAAGTAACATACCTATCCTCAACATATGATTTTTTAACAACAATTTCATCTTCCTTCTCAGGATCCATTTTCCTCAAATAATCAGCTTGACTCTTCAATTCAGTAACTTGCTGTGCTTTTACTGCCATTTGAGTTTCTATCATCTACAAAATCAATTTAACATTATTAAAACGATTACATATTTAAATGTATACAGCTTACAAATTGAACTGATTGAAACTCGACAGTTTTTAAATACCTGTTGTTTCTGGAGGATTAGGTTCACACCAGTCAAACTGATAACATCTTGACCAGGTTCTGCAGATAAAACTTGGGTCTCCAATTCACTAATCCATCCATCAATATCATCACATGTCTGTTCATATAATACTTGTCTGTTGGCATCAAATAGTTTCTCACCTTTTTCAGAAGTAGTGTTTTCAAGATCTTCAAATTGATGAGCAATTTCGTTAAGACGTGGTTCAATTAAAGGAGCCAATTCAGGTTTCTCAGCCATCAAATCTCTACCAGCCTACGAATTTATTAAAGAATATTGTAGAGAAACAAAAATTAATACCAATAAAAAATAAAATTCTTATAACTTATATCTTACTTGTTCAACTTGGTAGAGTCTGTTTTTATTAGATGCAACTTCAGCAGCAAAAGCCTGATGACGCATCCATTTGCTATGAATTGTCTTAGCACTACGATAAGTCTCATCTTGTGCAATAATAGATTTTTCTTGAATCCATTCATTCAACTAGGAAATAATTTATACGATGAAGTCCACATTATTTGTAAAAGAATTAACACAGTATTAATTATGAAAAATTGAAAATAAAGTATAATTATTGGATTTTTTATGAAAAGATTTTGCATATATATATATATAGATAGAAAGATAGATAAATAGATTATCTGTTCCAATAAAAATTGATTAACCTCAAATCTATCATGTTTTTATGTAGCAAAACATGACTAGGGCTTAGAAGAAATAGTAAGCAAATTATCAATATTTCTAATAATTAAACATTCAAAGAATTATAAAATTTATACCAATTGTGTGCGTTAAGTTATAAAACTATGAAATTCTTTCTAAGGCTTCACCATAGAACAAATATTTTATTTTTCATAAGTAATCATCCATACCTCTTCACAATCTTGAAGGAAATGATGAAGCATTAGCTGATCTTTCAATTTTTCCATCAACTCAGCAGCACGGGCATGATTAGCATTACGCCTGAAAATTATAAAAATGATTCAACACAAATTACATTAAAATAATCTCCCCTCTTGATGTAACTTTTACCAAAATATAATACAAGATGTATTAAAAATCTTCAACATCTTTAAAAATAAATATTTAAGTTGAAACTGCATTGTCATACCTAAAAAGAGTATATGGAAATATTTTTAAATAAGAGTTAACAAAAAATATTATAAATAAAGGTAACTTAAATATAAAATATATTTATTATTCACAAAACATTAAATTAGAGATAAAAGTTGAATCAAATTGCACAAATTATAATTTAGACAGATGCATCTTGTAAAAAGCAAAAATAATTTTCACAGCTTATTTAAGAAAAATTGCAATAAAACCAAATCATGTTTACCTTTCTGTAATGTTTTCAGCTTTTTTATGAACTTTATCAGCATCAAAATTGCCTTCATCACAAAGTCGTTGAGCAAATAATACAACTGCATTGATTTTTTCATCATTAGCTTCCATGGTTGCCAAATAGGTTTCATGACGTTTGATTAAGTCTTCAGCTTGTTCCAGATTTGTCTAAGAAAGGAATTTAGATAAATTTATAAATGGAAATACAAGAATTATCAAAATATCAATAACCTATAGAAACAAAAATCAAGAGCTTATTTATAAAATAAAAATGATTGCATTACATAAACATCCGATAATTTATATTCTTTTAACACTAATTTACCTCTTTAATTTACCTGACAATATTATGAGTAAGACTGAAATAAAAATAAAAACCAAATTTTCTCCAAATAAAAACTGTTCATTAATGTTTAAAAAATTACAACAATGATGTTTCCCTTATGTTTTAATTGTGATGGCTTGTTCTATAATGTTCAAATTGAAATATTTAACTAAAAACAATACATTTTACATTTCTATGACATGGATACAAAATGATGACTCCAGTGTGTCTTATTTTTGCCTTAGATGGAAGTCTGCTATGGCAAAGACATCCTTTTCACTCTTAAGTTGAAATAGTTTATTTATGCAAATTAAATGTAAGGATTTCACACAATTTAAAAAACCAATTCTGATGAGCTATAATGCCAGTAGCTAATTGAAGCTTTCCCCCCCAACCTTCAAGAATGGCAATTTTGATAGCATTGTGTCAGCAGCCTGCATCCACATATACTTATTCAAAAAATTGTTTATAACTTTGAGGAATAATAAGCTAATAGTTTAGGTTTTTATTTTCTTGCCTTCAGCAATTAGACCTAATATAGATTTTACCATATTCTGCACATCAAGGCAAATTTGTCTTAAAAATCTAAGCATAACTACATGTTCTTAGATTTTAAAGTTATTTTATTCACACATTTGTCTTTTTAAATATTTTTAAGTATAGTACATCTTTGAGATTTTCACATCCAAGATTAACTTCAGTGATCTCTACATATGGTATATACATAATAGGATTCAAAAGTTTCTGGACTGAGTCTACAACTTAAAAAATATTACCAAGTAAACAGTTAAAACACATTCTCCTTTGAAATAAGACCCTTGAGTAACAACACATTTTTACCGTGGCTTTTAAAGGTCATTAAAACATTTCTGAAATCCCTTTTTAGCTATATCCTTTAATTCAGCCTGCAATGTACTTTTAACTTCGTCTGCAGATTTGTCTTCATTTAACATGCAGGGAATGATATGTTGACACACCCTTTTCAAATTAAGATACTTAGTCAGTATCCATTGACATGGGGCTGAGGGTATCCCAACTGTTTCTGCTAATTTTGAAGCTTGTTCTCACATACTGTCCAGAAACCTTTTCTATGTTTTCAACGGTGCAGCAAGTCTGCGGACATCCAGAACATTTGTTGTCTTCAACACTTTCCCTGCCTTGTCCGAAATCTCGATGGCACTCAAAAGCTTGTGTTCGTTATGTGTCACAGCCTTACACATGCTTCAGAATTTCTTTCGTAAGTCTCCGTAGCACTTCTTCCCGAAGAAACACAAAATTTAATATTTATTATCTGCTCAAAAAATGCAATTTCTTCCAATCGGCAACAACTAAATGCATCCGCCTACAAAATACGATGCTGTGGCAAGCTACCGACTATGTGATTAAGAACAAAGTTTTTTTAGAAAAGGAGAAGAATGCAATAACACAGAAATGTCATTGTAGTCGCTTTACTTCAAAAATTTTCCACGTTATAGGCTCAGTCTGGGAACTTTTGAATCCTACCTCATATTAGATCTAGCATGGTTGATTTGTAAACAAGAAATCTGGTGAAAAACAAGAACCAATCCCCCTCCTACAAAAAAGGTAGCATCTGACAACAAAACTCATTTGTTCCAAAAAGCTTTTTTCAACATCATAACAAACATTGAAACAAATTTTCATTTGCTTTTAATTTCATTAAAAAAAATCTTATTTTCTGTCATATTTATATCTACTGCCATATTTATATTATAAGAGAAATAAAATTTATGTTCTAACCGGTGTTTCATCCTTGGATAGGTAGTGCTCTTGTTGGTTCAAAATAACTTCTGCTTGTTTGGCATCACGCATAAACATCTGCAAATTCAAACTTTGAGATAGCAATTGCTGTCTGTTCTCCCACATTTGGTGCAATTCCGTCCATCCATCTTGTAAAGATTTTAATCGCTGAAAGAAAAAAACACAAAATGTCAACTTACAAATTAAAAACTGTTATATATTTAAATCAGTTCTACAACACTATCAAAAAAGGCTATTTTATACAATTTTAGTTTCACTATGCAAAAAAAATTTTTTGAAGACTTTTTAAAATATTGAGAACAAATTTAAAAATAAGCACATTTTAAAATATTTTGTAGCAGAAAATATAATTTAAAATATAACATTAATGATTAAAACATTTGATAAAACTCAAATGGTAAAAAAAATATATTACAAAATGCAATGGTATAAAATAATTTTAAAAGCTCCAAAAATTCTCTGCTTATATACAGAAATATATATTAACTATATCAAAACCATTTCTGTAAATAATTCAATGCTAATAAATATCAATATATAATTATAAGATCAACAAAGAAAACTAATTACTTCTCTTAAAAACATATACTGAGCATCAGTCTGATCTTGAGTAACTTTTTCTCCATATTCCATCATACTATTATAATCTTCAGTGTAATTATCAATTTCATCTCTGATTTGTTGATGCTGACTAAGAAGTTTCTCAGCCTCTGAAAGACTAGATGGAATGTCTTCAGATGCAACATCAGTCTGAGTTTTGGTGAGCCAAGCTTGGAAGTGATCCAAATCCCTCAGGAAACGATGCAAATCACCAGCTTCTTCAAGTTTAGAGTCACGGTCTTTAAGCTATTCAAACAAGCAGATTATTAGTAAAACAATACATACTTATTTTTTTTAAAAATAATTCAGTATTTTTAAATATAGAATAGGCTGGATACATATAAACTCACCAATTGTGTTAATTGTTCCCATACTGTCTTGATTTGAGTGATTCTTTCTCTAATAGCTTCTGCTTCCTATAAGGTAAAATAATTACAATTTTAGTTATACAACTTAATATAAATACATCATTGAATTTAAAAATTGGAATTAACACAGCTCAAAGATATCACAAGAATTTTTAAGATTGTATTCTTTGATAAAAAAAAATAATAATAATATCCTTTTTGCATAATTCCCATTTAAATTTTAAATTTTTAAAAAATCCTTCAGACAGCAAAATTTAAACTAATATGTCAACACAATGAAATTAAAAGTAAATTGTACAAAAATTCGAAAAGTAAAAAAATAAAAGTAACTGCTTAAATATTTTAAATGTTTCACTAATACTAAACTTGTACTAATTGCTTATATGAACAAAAATTATTTTGTGTACATGCTGATAATTTATTAAAATGTAGAAATATTTCATTAATAGGCAACACAATATTCTTTAAAAAATTCATCACTAGTTTTTGTGAATAAATTTACATATCACAACATTTTTTAAAAATTTTAAAAGCCATTAATCATTTATTTTTTAAGTTATTTTTGATCTCATTACCTCTGGATGATCTCCTTGTATTTTATCAGCTTCTTGTTCCAATGAATCCAACTGGAAAAAAAAAGGAAAATTATAATACTGACCTGAGACATAATTAACAAAATATTTTTGCTTAGTTAAATAAAAAAATTTATTGAATTTATAAATAATAAGATAAATCTAAGATACCTTGGCTTGAATAGCAGCTAAATCTCTTTCCATGCCACTAAGTCTCCTCTGCAATGTCATGATACCTGTGAGGTCATTACCAAGTTCTTCAGTTGCTTGAAGTAGTTTAGTCTTTTCTTCAATCCATGTCTGAAGAAAAATGAAAATATAAAATTCTCGAAGAAATAATGCATTAATCAACACTTTATCCTTTATTTAATTAATAAAGACGTATAAAATTATGTAACTTTTCTCCTTCCTCACTGATAAAGCAATCATTTCCTAAAGAAATAATTTTTTCTTCAGTTATTACTAGACTAGTTATACTTAGAAAATATTACCACAGTATTAAGCAACATTTATCCAATTAAAGAAAATTCATTTAAACATTTTTTTAAAGCCTACTACAATTGATTGTGAATGCAAATCAGAGGAAAAGAAATTATGTTTTTAAAAATTTCAATGTTATTTTTATTTATTTTTGTAATATTATTAAAATACAAGTCAAAAGTGTCAATAGTAAATGATTTATACTACTTAAAATGCATACACATCAAAATTATACAGAACATATTTATGCATGAAGCCTAGTGAAATTCTATAATTAAATCACTTAAATAAAGATTTCTTCATAAAAACACTTACAATAGTTTCTTTACATTCAATATGGAATGTTTGAACACCATGACCTGAATTAATCTCTTCTTTCTTTTGGTCAGCAACTTCTTGAAGAGTAGACCACCTTGAGTATACAAAAAAAGAATAAACAATTGTTACAATGCAAATGTAAATGTGACTAAATTCAGACTAAAGCTATCCATTATTAATAAAAACAATACAACATTTATGTTTTATTACATCAGAATACATATATTTTCAAACCTTTTATTGAGTTGATTTTGTCGAGCCAGGATTTCTTCCGAATTAGGATGTTCCACATGCAACAATTGCCGTGCAAGTTGGTTCACTACAGCCATTCTTGTAGCATTTGCATTCATTTCTTGTTCAAAACCTTCAAATCTATGTCGCATAACTTCAATATCTTCCATATCTCTACTCATAACCATGCTTTCAATCATTTTCTCCTAAAAATCAAAACATTAATAATTAGTTTCAATCTTTATTCTGTTATTTAAATCTATTGAATATTCCAGAATTATATAAAAATTTCAAGTGAATTTCTTCCTAATAACGCTCAAATCCAATCTACAATTTATACAAAATATTGCTTACTATAATTATTTTGAAATATTCAGTAATTATGCTATATCACAATTGAAAATTTACAAATTTTAAAACCTACTATGGTATAATATACTTTAAAAAATATTACAAATCTCAGGATTAACAACTCAAAAAACTGTGACAATTATGCTTTATAAATTTGAATAATTTAAATGTTTAATAATTTATAACTTCCAAATATCAAAGTATATATTTGAAAAGTAATACCTTTTCTTCAATCCATTGCTCAACACCATCTGCTTCATTGAACAATTTATACAGAGACAGAGCATCCAACAAACGTTGTTTCCTCAACTTAGCAAGTTCTACCAAATCCTTGTATCGACGATCAATACTGGCAAGACGTTCCAGAACATCTGGTGCTTCACGGTCCTTTATTAAAATATTTATAAACATTAAACACAGAATGCATCAACAACAACAAAAAAAAGATATAGGAAATATTTATATTTACTACCTTTTCACCAAGAGAAGAAGCTTGGGTATGAAGGGCATCAATAGTATTTGCATAGTTCTTGAGTTCATCAGTAACATCCTTCAATATACAAGAAATATTTTTCTCAATAAAATCATTTCAAATGAAATTTTAAAATATAAATAAAATTATCATGCCATTACAATAACTGAAAATAAAAAGTAATATCACTAAAATTACACTAAAAGTAGTATCAATAATCTATAAATTTACTTTATGTTTCTTCAATAGAGACTGAACATTAGCTTCATCTCTTCCCACATCCTCACTTGAAACCAATCGAAGTGCATCAAGCATCCAAGTATCAACATCATCTGCATCAGCAAAGAACTACAAAAATACATAACATTAAAAACCTTTTTATAATAGAAGGCATTATTTCTTAAAAAACTAAATTTACAGTAATAAGGTAGTGATAGCACTTCTATCCAGATTCATTATTCACGCGCGTTAAAATTACACACTGGGGGCTAAAGATTTAATTTTCTGATCTCATGACTATTTAACCCAGTGATACTCAACCTGCGGCCCGCCAGCCTTTTTTTGAGCGGCACAGTCATGGCCTATTACACTAAGAAATTCAGTTATTTAAGAAAAATGTCCTTAAAATTTATCGCTAAATTCTACCACTCAATCAAATATATCAATTTTGCTATCAATATTCTTTTTTTGATTGTAGAATGTAAACGAGGGGCCTAGTCATGGATGAAAGGAAATCGAAACCCCACAACTCAGCGAAAAATGCATAGAAGTATATATTTTTTTATGTGTGCTTGATAAAGGTTAATACAGTATTAAAATAAAAGCTTAAAAGAGATTAGTTATTTTTTATCAATTTTGTTTTGGCTAATGTTGCTTTGGTCCGGTAGAGTTTTTCTCCATTACCCTCACGTTTCGGCCCACATGAAATATTTGTCATAGATAAATGGCCCGGTAGAAAAAAGGGTTGAATACCCCTGATTTAACTCTTATGTATGTTATATTGTGGACTTCATTTTTAAGTTATTTTGTTATTAAAATCTTGTTTCTGGTGACTGCTTAAGGAGAAAACATCTTGTTAATTGCCAAGTCCACATTTAGTTACATAAAAAAGACGACACAAAAAAACATAACACATGCAGTTTACAGGTCATTCATTGTACGCTCTCGAGATCTCATCCATTTATGGTTTTGGTCAATTGGAAGCTATTAAAATTATATGATTTAGATAAAAGCTTTTCTGAATGATCCAAATATGCAGGTGATGAAAGATTACATCAGCCTGATTTAAAAATGCATAAGTTTCGGTTTTTGGAAGATAAAGTTGTGATTATTTCCCATTAGTAAAATAAAGATTATCACAAAGTTTTGGAGAGCTCAAGCCCATTATGAATTAAAATCCTCAAGAGAAAATGTATAAGCTAATTACTACATATATATATATACACACATACACACATATATATACACATACATACATATACACACATACATACACATATAAATATTCCACAATGCTGCTGTAACTTTCACATTTTACACTTCATGCTACCTTATAACTCTGAAGGCAAATATTAAGAGCAACAAGTCCCATCATACTACATGAAAATTTTTGAATGTCCAACATGCACAATTCATTAGTTCTTAAATAGCAATTATATCAATTTTTTAATTCAACCTATATTTGTGTGAGCAAAATTAAAATGTCACAAATATTCATGCATTTTTAATTTTTTCTAAAACAAAGAGATACCTACCTGGTGATAGTCAACAGCATCATATAATCTCTGTTTACGCATAGCTAAAAGCTCTGTAAGATGATCCCACATACTGTTCACCTCTCCAATTCTGTCTCTGATTCTATCAGATCCAAAATGATTAGCAGCAACTAAATCTTCTCCAACTTGGATAACATCATGCAACTGCTGTTCATGTGATGATATCTCATCTTCCATAGCCTATATTCAAATTGTCAAATTTACAATCAAATTACTCTGAATATTAACAAAAACTTAATATATTCTCTAATAATGTAAAATTAATAATCTTTGCACATACTTTATTTTTACTAATAAGTAAGTGCACAGTAGTCAAGTCATGACCAATTTCATCAGAAGATAGAATCTGTTCTTTTTCTTTTATGTATGTTTCTTCTTCCGTCATATCCCAATAGAACTGCCACAACTTTCTAGACTCATCAAGTCTGTTTCTTCGTTCAAGGGCTAAGTGTACTAATTCTGAATATGCAGCTTCCAACTGATTTATTCTCTCTGTTACTATCTTAGGATCACATGGACGATAACCTATAAAAAATGACTCAGTAAAAATTGTGTTGATGTATTTTGTAATCAATGGAAATCTAACATCAAACCTACAGCAAAGACAGTTATCATCAAAACATACTTTATTTACAAAAAAACCTTAATTTTTAAGAGACCAAAATATTTTAAATACAGAGACAAGTAGCACATCAAAATTTATTAAAAGAAGGGCTATCTATATAAATATTTTACCATGTTCTTCCTCAGTAATAAACTTTTGAGAATGTTGAACCACAGCTTTGACTCTTTCTCCTAGTACATTGATATCAGCTTCGACCAAACTGTGCTTTTGAAGCAAGTCTTCGACACCCATAAGATGTTTTCCGTAATCTTCAGAAAGCAATCTAGCCTGTGATAAAGATAATAATTATCATAAAACATTTTTCATCAATACATTAATATAATTAAATAATCTTATTACTTTTATTATTTTTGACTAATAATTTATTAAAACTAAAATCTAATAATTATATAGTTTCTCTTAAGTCTACCAGTTAATAAAATGAAATTGTCTCTATTTGCTTCCTATCACTTCTTTAGTATAACACATTGAGTTAATATAAATCATCCTAAACATTTTTGAAAACAGAAATAAAAATATGATACTTAAAGAAATCCTACAGTATGTGGTATGATTCTGTCTGAACAAAATTATATATCATTGGACTTTTAAAGAAGTTTCTTCAGACTATATAAATAGCAAAAAGAAAATTCTTTATGAGAAACGAACCTTGATTTCTTCCATAGAATCTAAAATGAAAATCATTTCTTGGAATGTTTGTTGAAGAGCCATAGATTTCTCAAGACGACTACGTCGAGCTCTGAGCAATTCAAGGAGATAATTCCACAGCCGTAAGACATTATCTTTCCTGTAATTAAAATTAAACCAATTTACAGTTGTTAAAATAAAGAATGATAAGAAATACAAAGTATTTTCATAATAAATCTAAGAGTTAGTTAAATTGGTAGAGTTAAAAGCAAAACAGAGTAAAAAAGTGTTTTCTACAAAAAACTTTGTTAACATTTTATTTGGATTTATTTCATTCATGCTTCAGATGCAGCACTTGTAATCAAACAGAAATAAGCCCATCAGGTAAAAAAAACTGAACAAAATAGATCTCAAGAGCATAGAGAATTGCCAATTTATTCTGATAGTATGTCGCCCATGTTTACTTTAAAGCATTAGGGCATAAGAGAAAAGGTAGATTACTTTGAAATACTGGATGTGTATAACGTAATCTACAGAAAGATAAGAGGGATGATTTAAATTTTAAAACCCTAGAACTGGACTAAACTACCTCTCTTCTCTATTCAAGCAAAGAAACTTTAACTTGACATCCAGTATTTAACATCTTTAAAATTATAAAATTAATAAAGCCATTAAACGCTTGTTCCCATTACATAAATTGCAAAATTATTTTTATTGTAAAATAAAGGAATTTCTAAAGAAAAAATTAACAGCAAACTCTATAAAACATGCAATTAAAACGAAATTTACCTGGCATTGATTCTATCAATATCATGGTAGTTTTCTGTTTCAAGTTCTTGTGCTACAGCAACAACAGCTTGAACTCTTTCTTCATAAGCATAAATATCAGTCTCTATAGCTTCATGTTTCTTAGCTGCAGCCTCAACAGAAGCTAAATCGAAGCCAAAATTATCCTGAGACACCAATCTCTGATTTTCACTCAGCCATGTCTCTCTCATTCCAGCCTTACGATCAAATCGTGCAGCTAACTGTTCCAATTTTTCTTGCCTAAAAATACATATTAAATTAATAAAAATGTAAAGTTATTGCAAAAATATTTCGTAAAAAAAGTAGAAAAGTGATCACAATATAAAAATATACTGAAAAAAAATCAAAAAGGGAAACAAATTAATTTTACATTACACTAAACTATATGCTACAGAAGTTAATTAAAAGGAACAAAACTTTTTGTAAAGATTTTTTTTAAAAATTAATAAAATTTTATCACATTTATTGTTACAAATTTACTACAATATAAAAGGTACATTAGTTTTCATACTGAAAAACTTTTCATTTCAATTCAGCTTTCAAAAACAATTTTAACAAAAAGTAAGAAAAACAATATAGATATCTGTATTACTTAAGCAGTTGATCTTAAATAAAACAATTACTAAAAAGAGAAAAATGTAATTTTCAAATGTATGTTGTAAATATTCAATTTATTTTTGAAACCTGAAAAATATTACTTTTTCACAAATATTTTAATATTAATCAATTTTCTGAAATTTTAAAAATAACTGTTCAAATTAGCATTAATAAATTATCCCAACATCAATAAAAAATATGAAAAAAAAATCAATAGTGCTTAAAAAATATAATTACCGTATTAATTCTTCTCGAAGAGCTAATTCTCGTTCATGCTCAGCTTTCTCTAATCGCTCCCATGCCTTGTTAATATCTACAATTTTTTGCCCCTCTTTTGGAAAGTAGGGATTTTGGTTATTAGCTCTCATTTTACTTTGAATAGTGAAAAGTAATACTTCAAGGTTGCCTTTTTCAGTGAACCTAAAAGAAAGTTAACATGTTTAATGATTTAAAAATGAATATAAAAAACTAAACTTATAAAATTTGCATCTTATAAACATATAACATCGAAATTCTCTTAATAAAAATTCTAAAAGTATAAAAATCAAAAGTATAGTTTGTGAAAAAAATAAGATACAAAACTATTCACTCCAAAATAATCATGAAATAAGACAAATTTGCAATATTTTTTTTTAAAAAAAAAAGAACCATAGGCAAAAAATACTTAACAAATTAAAAAGAGATTATTTGTAAAACTATCAAAGGAATATTTACTTAGGAGGTTTTTCAGTAGTTCTATAATTATTGAAGGCTGTAAGCTGCTGCTGCACACCAGTTAACGAATTTGCAAATTTTCGATCGGATAAAGCTAATATCGTTTGTTCAATCCACTGCAGAAGATCAGTTGTCAAGGTTTCATATTCATCAATTAGTTGATCGTTCTCCATAGCCAAACCAACCACCTGATAACATTTTGATAAATATTAAAAAATGCAAACATTACAAGAATTTAAATTAGATAAATTATTATAGTCATTACAACTTACATAATAAAATGTTTATAAACCAGAAACAAATAGTTAAGGATTTTAACAAAAATTTATACATTTAACAAGATATATAGTAAAATTCAGAAAAAAAAGCTTAGGATAACATTCACCTAAATAAATTCAAATTAAAAATGTATATGATTTTGAATTGAAATCACAAATTTACAAAAAAGAAGAATACCAATTCTCAAATAACTAATAAAAAGTATGATTCAATTTAAATTAAAACAGTATATTTTGTTTTCTTAAAATTAATATCAACTTTAAAGAATCATTAAAATATTATCACTCTTTACTGTAGCATTCACAAATATACTTAATAAGAAACTTTAAAACAAGAAAATATATACCATCAACCTCAAATCTCAACATAAAATATAATTCCCTTTCACAAACGAGCTTTATATCATCTCATGTATTTGCACCTTAAAGCATTTTTAATTTATTGGTGCATTAATAATTTTAAAGACAAAATTTTACATACAATTCTCAATTAACAATTAAAAATGAGTATTAGTATTACTAACTTTTCCAATTCTCCTGCCTTGAACTGTTTCTGCTTTCATTTTTGAGAAATAATGATAGTAAGTAACAACATATGTTATGATAGATTTCTCATCAGGGCTTTCAACATAGACATCTAAAAAGAATAAAATATTTTTATATTATTTAACAAAGTAAAAATTATAAATCAAAACTTAGAAGTCAAACCATTTAAAATTATGAGCAAAATTGAATCTGTAAGTTATGAATTACAGTTTACTATAAACATAACAGGATTTAATTTAATCTTTCAAAATTACTTCTTAAAAACAAACATTACAAGCCTTGCACACAAATAAATGTAAAAATAGACACTACAAAGCATAATTTTTTTTTAATTCTCATAAAATATACTTATTAATTAGAAACTGAAAATATTTAATTTTCTAAAATATAAGAAAAAAAATAGATAACATAAGAGAAAAAATATGGAGTTTATATACATTCTTGCATAAAATTTTTTTTAATAAAATGGTTTTAGTAACAAATATGCAAGTTAAAACAAAAACTTGGATTTAACACTTACTTTTAAATTCTATAAAAATAAAAAAAAATTATATGTGTTAATTAGAGTACTGCAAAATATTAAACTCTGAATTTACATATTTCCCT
Source organism: Trichonephila inaurata madagascariensis (assembly GCA_019973955.1). NCBI lineage: Eukaryota > Metazoa > Arthropoda > Arachnida > Araneae > Nephilidae > Trichonephila > Trichonephila inaurata. The sequence goes on along the minus strand of BMAV01009150.1, from coordinate 174,727 downwards.
GATATATTGCAATACAAATAACTCCATTATTTAAACTATAATTAAAAAGCTAACAAAATTTAACTGGATTAAAACAGGTCAATTCATTGACAAAAAATGGTTAATAAGACAAACCTTCAGCATCCAAAAGTCTTGTAATGCCAAGATTTTCTTCAGCAGTGGAGAAAGCATTATTTAAGTTATAGATGGCATTAGATTTTGAGAGTTTATCATATTGCACCAAATCAGGTCTAAAAAAAAACAGATAAGTGTTAGTTTAAAAAGGAAAAGAAAAAAAAAAGGATTTCTTAACATGCTTTTTTAAAAATATATCTTAAAGAGCATTTACATTATTAAAATTTAATTTAAACACTTTAAGCAAAAATATCAAAAAATTCCAGACAAAAAGTTTTCTTAATATACTTTACATTTAAGAATATTATCCCAATCAAGGAAAAACCAATTAGCAAAAGAAAAGGCAATATTAGCAAAAGATACTATATAAAATATAATTTTAACAGTAAGGTGTGGAAAAACCTGCATAACATATAGAATAATAATGTACCATCTAGATGAAAGAGAGAATAATAATCAACATGAAGAGTCCAACTCATTTCAAACCAAGGGTCATTTTCCAACATGAAATGCTCACAGACCACACCATATAATAGCAGAATAATTTCTTTACTTAATTTACATTCAAAGCATAATTTTTTTTTTTTAAATTTGTATTTTAATGTTATACACCTTCATTTACTCTAACTGTACAATTGAGACAATACCCAGAAATACTTTTTTAATGAACATTAGAATCAGAAAAATTTGCATCTTTGTTTCAATTTAATTTATATCAATTATCTAACTTTTAAGTTTCCAATGACATTTACTTTTTGAACTTAGTTATTTCCTTATAATTCATTTTGTTTTATAATAATCATGTTCCAGAAAACTACATAAATAATGCGAGAAGCAGTTTCTAATATAATTCGTTATGGGTCAAATCTAAAACTGTTTAAAAGGTATGGAAGGTTAAGTAATTTCAAGTTAACCCAAGCAAGTACTTGAAACTAAAAAATCAGAAATTTGCAGCAAACCAACAAAGTTGTAAAATGATATTATGGTTAATTGGTTATATATGGCAAAATGTTAAAATCTAGTTTATTACATTAAAATTCACAAAAAATTTGATTTTTTAGAAATTTAAATATTTAATAAGAATTAAACTTAACATAAAAAAATGTAACTGAATTAAAGTCCCTCCTTTTACATATAATAGGAATAAAGAGAGAAAACAGTCGATAACTCAAAATTTTTATACATTACGCTATAACTAATCAAAAGAGAATTAACAAAAAATTGGATATTTTTTTAATAAAATTAAAAGAAAAAGTGGTTTAATAATCACAAAAATTGAAAATTGCATTGTACAAGGGTGGATAAAAATAAATTAAAATTGATTAAAAATAAAAAAGACAAATATTTTTATGCATAATCTTCCAGCTTTGATAGTACATTTCCCCCCCAACATTTAAGAAGTTTTTTTATGTCATTGTCATAAAAAGATGGCTGGTTTCAAAACAATTAGAGCATAAATGTCTCTACTTAGACATTGTCATTAAATTGCCGCTCCCTTAAAATCTTCATTAATATGAAAATCATAAGGAAGCAAATTAGGACTACAAGGAAAATATTCTACCATTTCTAGTAAACTTGTTCAAGTGCTTTTAAGTAAGAAATGGCCATATGGGATTAAGCATTGTCATGCAGCAAGATCACTTATGTGCAGTTTCTTTTCTGCTGATAAGCAAGTTTCACTTAGGCTAAAAGTTGGAAGTAACACACAACACTGATCATACCACTGTTATGGAAGAAATCAATACCAGAAATGTTATGTAAGATGCTGGTGGATGGAATATAGTCATATTTAATATTTTCCACACATCCTCTTTCTACAAGTGATTTTGACCAACGACACACTTGGATTTTTAATAATGTCTGGTCCTCAGCTTCTCTCAGCCAGCATAAAATATCACTTGCATTTATACCTTCACAGGTCAATTTATAATTATGTATTGATCTACCACAGGATGCATTTCTTTCAAACTCATTGTATAACTAATCAAAATACCTTTTGCCATTTCTAACATCCCTTCCCAATACATACTAGGGTGCCCTCTTAGCATCTCGCCAGCATGCCTATTTTTAAAATTTTGGTTCATTCTTGATCCACTTTCATATAATATTAAATTAAAGACTTAAACATAATAAACAATATTTAGAACAATCTGGGTAATTATATGTTTAGGATAATTGCAGTAATTGAGGAACTTTACAGAAGACTCCTATAGAAGGGGGTGGATTTTTATAGTTATTTCATCCAAACTAACGAAATATTGAGCTATGTAAATAAATGCAGTGAATGCTCTTGAAGAATTTTTAAGTTTTACAGCATAATTCCATACTGAATAAGAAAAATACAATTTTATGCTTTATAAAGATTGAGCATCAAAGTTTCTTCATTATCTATCTTTTATTTTTAATTTCAGAACTTGTATACATTAGTTGTTCTAAAAATAATAAGCATTAAATTTAATTATTATCAGTATTGACTATTATGTTTAATATGAATTATTTTGTTTTAAAAAAAGTTAATTATATATAATCAATAATACACTAAATTGCTATAATTCTAACTTGATGATGAACAATAGATATGAACATAGCTAGACAGTACAAGACAAAGTAGAATGACCACAGTAATAGCAAACTCTTAGTCTAAATAAAATCACAGTCTTTGATTACATGGTTAAATGCAATTTCACATATATACACTGATGGAAAAAAATCCCAACACCAAAAAAAGACTTCTGTTCGATAAGTGAAATTCAGTAAACGTGTTTATACATCTGAAAGATGACATTAATTCAAATTTTGCACTTAAGTGTGATACTAGTAGTGCCCCTCAGAACTTTCAAATCAAAATCAGGGTTGCTTTAAATATGTGCTGTAAAGTTTGTGTTATTTATCTGTAAAATTTGATGCACTATATTAGCCAAGAATACCTTTAAGAAAACAAAAAAGCTATCGGCAACAACTCACCGAGTTTAAACGAGGTCATGTAATAGGGCTACAAGAAGGTAGATTTTCCCCCCGCGATATTGCATAAAGACTTGGATGGAATGTATCCACTGTGCATGATTGTTGGAAGCAGTGGGCAAGGGATGGTACTGCCTCAAGAAGACTGGGTTCCGGGCAGCCATGTGGCACTACTGAGAGGAAAGACCACCATATTCGGTATATGGCAGTGGCACATCAAAATGCCTCTGCAGCAGAAATTCCAGCTGCAATTAGTACCAGTGACACAACAAACTGTTGGAAATCTGTTACTTCAAGGATAGCTCCGAGCCAGGTGCTCTGTAGCATGCATTCCACTGACTCCAAGCCATTGGCCATTTGCGAAGCCAGTAGTGTCAAGCCAGAGCTCATTGGGAGAATGGAATGGAGATCTGTTGTGATTTCTGATGAAAGCAGGTTCAGACTTGGTGATAGTAATAGCCATGTGTTGGTCAGAAGGAATTCCAGGGGAAGGCCTGCAACCAAACTTTCTGTGGCCTAGACACACTAGACCTAGTCATAGTTTGGAGAGCTATTTCCTATGACAGCAGAAACTCTCTCAAGGTTATCCCAAACCCACTGACTACAAATTTGTACATCAGTCTGGTAATTCAAAATGTAGTACTTTTCACTCATGAACAGCATTCAAGGAGATTTTTTAACAGGATAACGCTCACCCTCACACAGCTGTTGTAACGCAATGTGCACTACAGTGTGTTGAAATATTAACTTGGCCTGCAGGAACACCAGCTCTGTCTGCAATTGAGCAAATATGGGATATCATTGGATGACAACTTCAGCATTATATACCGCCAGCATTCACAAATGCTTGGCCATATCACAAAGTGACATTCGGCACCTGTATGACACAATGCATGCACGCCTGCATTAAAAATTCTGGAGGTTACACTGGCTATTAATGCAAAAACATTTCATGTTTGAAATGTATTTTCTTGAGCTTAAATTAATTTGTGATCTTGAAAGTTTAATCATCATTTCATCAATCTTGAAGAAACATTAAAATATTTCCATTTTATTTACTGCTGCATATTTTTCTTGGGTTTGGGCTACTTTTTGTGAAAATCACTTTATATTCCATTTTTGTGGTGTAGCTATATTTTATTCTGAAGGCATGTTTAAATACACACACACACAATTAAAATAAAATTATTAAAACAAAACAATCTAAAATATAAACAATCAACATCCTTCCCTCAGCGGGCGGCGGTAAAATTATCCAACGTAGACAGGTCCGTGGCGATAAAAAGGTTGGGGAATACTGAACTAGACAATTGAACTGTACAAATTTCATTTAATCTACAATATTTTTTTTCTTGGTGTTAGGATTTTTTTTTCTGTTAGCATATACATATTTCAATATATATATATTCAATATTCCCTGCTGTAAATAAAAAAACAAGTTTATCTCCAAAATGTCAGGCAAACACATAATACTAATAGTAGGAAATATCCTTGGCTCATACATGTATACTATGGCTAAATAACATCTCAATTACTTTAAACATTTGCATTACATTTTTCTAATCAAATTTTTCTTAAATATGTAACAAAAATAATGGTATCTTGTGTAAAAGGAGAAAGATTTGTTACAGATAGAAAATAGAAAGACGGAAAACCAAATGACATTTTTACAAGCTATTTCATTAGTTTTTAAATTAAAATTATAAATTTCTTACTGTGCTTAGAGAAAAAGTACATAGAAATACATTCAGAATATGCTTAAAAGTATGCAAGTATAAACATTTTTTTCTTGTTATGAATTTGTAACATTTGGAAGTACATAACTTTATACTTGTCAAAAATAAACAGATTATATGAAATTTAAATTGGTCAAATATAAGAATTTTAAAAATGCAATACAAATGCTATTTTTAAAGAATATACAATTATTTGAAATGTTAGCAATACAAATTTTTAACCTACATTAGTTAAATTAAGAATTTTATGCCATGATAGTTCCAATGTAAAAGATTAATTTATACTAAATTTACCTGTGTTTGTGAATGATAGCATTAAAAGCCAAGCCATCTCGCCAACTAGTGGTGAAATTCCTGATATTAACATTTGGATATCCAGCTGTTTTCATTTGACACCACAATAATAATGCATCTTTAGCAGATTTAGTTTCTTGATTATCAACTTCTTCAATTGTGATGTCTTGAATCTGGAATTTTAAATTTAATACATATGTGGAGACAAAAAGTTATTTGAAATGTTTTACACATATATTTAATTTATACACTATTACAATATCTTATAAATAACAGCATCAACTTCAGAAAAATTATGGATTTTTTTTTATCCCTCCCTAAGGAAGCATTCATCAAAAAAAAAATCCTAATATAATTGAATAAAATTTAATTTTAGGAGACAATATTTTTCCTTTCAAATGCAGCACAAATAAATTTCATTCCTTTTCACCCAAATCATTTTGTAACTTCCTAACTTTCTTGTAGATGTATTTATTAACAGAATAAACAATTTGAATATCAATTTTCTCTTCAGAGGGATATAAAAATATTTCTTGTCCAATATACAGAAAGATTTTGTTCTTATATAGAACAAAATATATAAGAATTCTGCACCTATATCTCTAATTATATCATATTCTATAGCATTAAATGGAAAGACAAACAAAAAAAAATCACTAACTTTGCTTACATCCAAATTAAAAAGCTTTTTCAATATAAATATATTAAAACTTTACTAGACTTTCCAAATGATAATATAAATTCTTATAGGATCAATATGAATTTATATTATATATATATACAATTTCAATGTGAACTAAAAATAGTGTAATTAATTAAAACAATTATATACATATTCTAATTTTAATACACTATTCATAAACAAAATTGAACTTATTAAGAAATTTTTTTTTTAATATTTACCAAATACCATAAATTAAGTACCTGAAATCTAAGAATGATAGTCCATATAAGGCCAAGAGTAAGTCGAGGGTTTCCATCTACAATATCGTGAGATCCTAAATTTTCTAAATGCACCCGCTGATCTTTGAGGAACTGGAGAGCTTTATCTACATTTTCCAGGCAGTGAATTCTCATTTTTCCTTTAGTTGGTTTTGGCTGAAAAAGATCAGAAATATCACTCAGTCAAGAAGAAAGTTATTTTTGATGTGTAACATCTTTCCTCTCGGTTGCTGGACATTTGTTGGGAGTGATTTCGTGAAAAGGGACGGATGTATGTAACAGGATGTGACGTAGCGTGCACTACTTGATTTGACCAACAAGAGTGTGTGGCTGTGTCTTTTCGCTACCCTTGCACGGGGGTCCAACTCTAGTAGCCATCAAGCACTCGAGCGCTTGACTCTAAATCCGTTAGTCACGATATTGGGGGACATAAGTGAGGCAGAATGCTTATTTGAAAATGGACAAACAGCGATTTCGGTGGTCGTATACATTTCTTCGAATCAAACGGTTAAAAAAAAATTAAAGATTTCCTGCATTTTGTACTTTTACCATATAATGAAGGTGGTTAAGCTCATTTAAAAAAATTATCTCTCGCTTCCCCTGATTTTGAGTGGTGATTTTAACTTTAACTTCAGTTTGCCAAGAGTTGAGCCGCTCATAGCTTTTACGAATGATGAACTCAAGCTCGAAATGAACACAAATTAGAATGTTTTGACTGCTAACAGAGGTAATGTTATTGACGCTGTTTTTCAATGGTTTTTAAATACTTTGAAATCACAAGTATATGTGTCATATTTTGGTTATCATAAGTCTGTTGTCTCTGTTCTTCCCAAATTGAACAATAATTATTTCTGATAAAATATATTGCACATTACTCCTTTTGTTATTTAAATACAATTTTCATTAAAGATATAATTATTCGCTAGAAAATTATTTCCAATCATACCGGATTCATATTTCTTTCAGGAAAAAAGTTAATATTGTGTATTTACCATGATAACATGTCAGATGTTACACATCATATGCGACTACTGTAAGACTTGTTCCTTTTTTTAATCATTCATATTTTCATATAGTATATTTTATTCATTAAATAGACTGACAATTTAGAATGACACATAATTTGCTTAACAGAAAGATGCACATAATTTTATATAATAAAGTATTCTCATTCTCTAAGGCTTTCTAAGGTCATATTGAATAATTTTTAAGATTTTAAGATAAAAGGATACCATAACTTTCCCAAAATATATTTCCTATCATAATTTAAATGGTCTGTTTGAATAAATTATAATATGACAAAATGTCAATTTTAATATATTTTTCTACAAAATAATTTTTATCCTCATATAAAATTTTTAAAATACTTAAGTTAATTGAAATCCATTGTCTTTTCTCATTTGATCCACATTTAAATTATCTCTTTTGATCATTTATTTTTATGAACCCATAAAAATCCTTTTATAAACATTCAATCATATTCCTTGTTTTTTTTTTTAAAAAAAACTAAATATTAAATAACAAAACAGTATGTTTTTTCTTGTTCTATTACATTTAATTCATCATTCAAACATATCAAATTCTTTTTTGTTACACGTTTATTTAAACATGCTTTGAAGGAAGTTATATGGGTTGGGGTTAGTCTTTTCAATTTTTAAAATAGTTAAAAAAAAATTGTGACTGAAATTGTTTGACCTTCTATATAAAATAAAATGAAACTAATCAATTTTTATTTTGTTAATTGAATAAACAATATAAAACACACAAAAATTTAATCACAAAAATAAAACTATTGTTATGTTGAATGCAACTACATTATACCTATTTTTTAATTATTGTGGTACATGGATATAACAATTTTTTGCACACATTCCATGCGAAATTACTTACGTAACATTATTTGTCAGAAAAATTGGCTTCCTAAAGAAACATATAATTCAGTTATACATTAAGTTTTATATTTACAGAAATTATATATAGCACACAGTTTTAAAATAAGAAAAAATATATAGGAAACCTAAGTTCAAATTCTTGCACATATTCTTTTATCAATACTCCCAATTAAAAATATTTTTAGACTTAAATATGGTTCAAAATATTTCATTCATTAATTTCAGTAATTTTAAGAAAAACAATTCTAAAAAATCACATTAACAAGAGTAAGAAGTTATGCATGTTTTCCCAAGAAAAATTAAATAATTCAGAATCTTTTTTTTCATAACTACTTGGTTTACATTAATAATTTCCAATCTCAACAAAATCATAAATACAATTAAAAAACCATATATTTCTATATAATGCAATATTTATAAAATATGCTCAGTTCTTAAAATAAAAATATAAACTCAGTTTTTAATTTTCATAATAAAATATAATTTTTTTAAAAAAGGCATATCAAACAAAACAAAAAAAATCAATATTATTGTATTTTAAGGCAATGTTACAATTAACTTACCAGTCTTTCACCAGATAAGATTTCTAATAATTTAATCAACATCTTTCCATCTCTAAGATCTGTGTACAAATCTGTAATTCTACAATTGGCACGAACAAGATGGGAATTTACCCATTTACAAAATGTCTTTTTCTGTACTGCCTCTCTTTCATCTAAAAAAAAATTCCTTATCAATACAAAGCATTCAACTTTATTTGAAAACTAATGTTATGAAGAAACTAATATAATTTCTACTAAGTATGTAATACAGAAATTTCTTTTTTGCACACATTTTATTTTTAATTTTACTCCACATGTTTAAATATACAGTTGGAAGTAACAGTCTTTAACCCTTTCAGGATGCAAACGCATCACTAAGGCCAAAGGTTTCTTTCGCAAGCGTCACTCGCAGGCCAGAAGGTTTATTGTAGTTAGGACTACATAAAAATACCGAAATATTAACGCATTGTTAAATACTGTTCTGTATATTATACTAACAGCACATGCTTTATATATTTCGTATTTACATACTTTTATTTACTTCAGTCACTTTCTTTAAAGGTACAATTTTTTAAACATTTTATTGTCAGTATTTATTTACTATTTAATGATTCTTAACATTATACATTTGAAAACAAAAGAATTTTAAGAAACATATTTATGGTATGAAAAATTTTAAAACAGGAATTTACACTGAGTCCTTACATTGCAAATTTTTGCACTCCTAATAAATCATTTGCTATTTTAGAGTTTATTTTGGGGGAATGTGAACAAACGAAAACTAAATTTTGTACTGTTGATGGCCTTGGAGAGGAATTTTCTGTCAATGTAATGAGCATACAGATGTCTGAAATATCCTTATCATTAAATTCTCAATGAACAGAACAATCAGAATATATTATTTGTCACCATCATTACTTTCAGATTATAATTCAGAATCAATTTTGCATCATTCTGCTATTCCAAGTTTCAATGCTTCAACCTTGCAAAATTTAAAACATGAAAAATTTTGTCTATTAAATCTAATGATCCATAAAAACTAGACTGCAAACCCAAACCAAATGCTCTGACAAAAATAAAACTCTCATCTTCACAATAAACAAAAACCATGTGTTTATTTCAAGAGTAGTCATAAAGCATTCACAATTTGGAAACATTCTATACCCTAATATTTCTAAATCAAAATCCACGTATATGTGTGAGTAATATTTCTCTCATTTCATGTAGAAGGTCAGATCTACAAGTATCTCAAATCTGATGAACATGTAATGCCATCTATTGCCAAAAAAATGAGCTTTCAAACATTCCAAATCAGTGTCATGCATCTGTGACGTTTGGCTGTGGAAGGAGAAATACTCTAGAATGTATACCTGTCAATCGAGAATTGTCAGTGCTTCATGCTGGCATGGGTATGCGACATTCGTCCCGAAAGGGTTAAAAATTACGAGAGAGTACTCATGACAAGTATTATGAAAGTGTCATCTATCATACATAAAAACTGAATCTACATTATTAATTACAATATAGATTAATGGAATCAAGATAGGTATATGTAGCTAAATAAATGAAAATAGAAGCATTTCACCAGAAATAATTAAGTTTAAAATACAACAGAATTGTAATTAAAAAAAAATAAGCTTCTTTACCTGCCAATGCTTTTATCCTAGATCTCTCAAATAACCTGGAAGAGCTGTTTCCTCCATCATAATCATAATCATCAAGCTCCTGTTGATTGACCGGATCCCACCGGACAGCAACAGATATATCTGTTGTCATTCTGACAGCTCAACCTTTAAAAAAAATTCAAACTATTAGACAGGAAAACAGCTAAAGATAATCTATTTTAAAAGTTAAATGTTTAAAAAATGCAAAAGTAATACATATATGTATAAATAGTATATCAATTTTTAAAATTTTAGAAAAACTTCAAAACATTAAAATTTTTAAGGAAATAATTTAAATATAAGTTATTTTTTAGAAGCACAGCTATCAAACTATACAAATTTCAAAACTGCCTTCCTATATACCACATAAGAAATTCTACCAGTACCAGTGACCTCAATTACAATGTTTTAAACTTTTGCAGTTTACTGCCGAGTACCAAGTGAATAAAATATGTCCAATAGTACTAAAAAGTGGACAGCAATGGGTCAACAGTAGCAATGAATCATTTTATTACAAAAATTGTATACATAAAAAAAAACCCAAAAGGACAAACATGAATAAATACTCAACAAAAAATCTACAACTCATAGGAATCTGAATATACACATATTTACACAAACAAATTCATCAAGTGGAAATCAAGCAATTTTATTGAAGAATCATCATATAAGTAAATCCCCTATACTTTGAATACACTAAAAAGTTTGAAGAGGAACAAAATTCCAAAAATATTATTAAAAAAAATATCCCTCGGCCATGAATTAACTAGTTTGGCCTTTTGAATTAAAAGATCTAATTTACTTTTAACTGACCCAAATATCCTAAAATATATATATATTAAAGACAGACAGCCAAATTTTAAAAAGAATTATTTATAATTTTAATACAAAAATTTTAGAACAAAAAAAAAATCAAACTTTAAAAGACAAATTTCATACCCAAGAAAAACTATGAAATAAATCATTAATAAATAAAATATTAATTTGAAAGAAAAAAATAACATAAAGAAGCTCCATTATCTAATTTAAGCACTTGTCTAATTTTATCTCTGAGTCATGACACAGTATGTCTTATTGCATCCGGACAACTTATCCAACTGATTAGAACAATGAATTGAAGAGAAGGGGTTGTCTCCAAAATGCATTACAGCAAATAAAAAGGATATGATTTTCATTTTTTTTCATTAGATACAATATAAGGAATGTAATTTATTTATTAAAAAAAATAAGAGGAAATATTGAATAAGATAAAAATTTGGATATAAATTATATATACAATTATGTCATATTTATAAAAAAAATAAATTTAATACTGTATTTTAAAATATTAGTATACAATAAAAATTTTAGCACACAATTTTAGAAAAATTTTGTTTCGTTTTATTCATTATTTTCATGTAATTGATAATTTTCATTATATGATAGATAAGGGAACATAGCACAAAGAATTATTTTCATCAAGATTTAAATATAAAAGAATTAATAACTCATATACAAGCAAAATGCCAAGGTCTTAAACTATTTAAAATTAAATTTCATGTATCTACAACAGAAAAATGTATTCCTAAATTAACATTAACATTGATTAAAGTTTCTGCAACTAATGATTTCAAAAGATTTCTTCACCTTTATTGTTAAATAGATAAAATTGCAATGCTCAAACAATTTCCTCTCATTATGAATTTTATGCAACTTAAAGTGTATTTCACGAAAAACAAAATTTATAAAAATATTTACCAATACAATTTTAGATTTCAATTCGGAGTTCAGGGACAGTTTTTTCAAGTATTATCATTTGGTACTTCAGGACTTTTTTTCCCCAATGAGTGAACAAAATCAAAATAAAAGATTGAAAAAATTGTTTTGTATGATTCAACAAAAGCCACCAAATAAAATTTTGATATGAAGAATAGTATATCAACAAATAAAATTAACTTTAAAAAAAAACAGAAATTAATAACTTGGACTAATAGTATAAAAATGAATATGGTAAATGAAGATTATTTTTTTATACTTTAAATATATCTGACAATTTGATTTATGCTCAATTAAACAACCTTTGATGGATTAAAATATTTACATCATAAATAGTAAATAGAGTTTTCATAAATCCTTCAAAAAATATGTTTCTTTAGTCGGGTGCTTTTATCTTAAAATTTAAATTCTTTCTTTTTTTTTAAAGGAAATATCCAGAATGAAATGTTTTGCAAACATATATTTTTAGAATAAGTATGTATATTAAATATCTTATATATCACTTTTTTCCTTTAATTCATTTCACTTCATACAATGGTGTAGCCCTATTACTTTCATGGGAGGGGCTATATTGTTATAAAAAGTAAATGGAAGTACAGAGAAATAATCTCTTTATGCAAAAAATTAAAAATGTGTTGATCTGCAGGAGGGGTTAGAATCCCCAAACCCCACCCTTGCTTACGCCACTGACTTCATACACCAATTATACATACAGCAATCAATTTTCTTAAGCTTCAAAAGCTTGTTACTATTCGATGGTGTACACAAGGATAGGACCAGGAAATTCAAATACCACCCATAGACTTAACAGATTTTTTTTTATCGTTAGCATAAAGACTATGTTTAGGTGCTTATAGTTACATGGGGTTTTTTTAATATAAGCCCCCTTCTACAAAAGATGTCAGTGTACACAGTTTATTTTAAATACAAAATAGTTAATGTATTGAAAACTTACACTCACACAACAAGCATTTAATGTTTTCCTTACAGACTCACATTTTTTTTTATTATGGTGATAAACCTTCCAAAATTAGAAGAAAAAAAACAAGGAAATATATATTGCAACCTTTCATTACAACAAACACTTCCTTTTACAGGAAATTTACTTAAAAGGTTTGCTAAATCTAATCATTTCATACAGCAAATTTCTTAACATATTACACTATAACGAAAATCAAAACAAGAAACATTTATTTTTCATTTAAGATTTACATAGTTGGATAGACAAATAATTTTTTTCAAATTCAGAAATCAAGACTCTGTTGGGTGAAATTAAAAATTTAAGTTTCATATATTAGTTTTTTTCTTTCAAAAATGAACTATCAATTTCAGCACATTTTACTAATTATTTATTTTATCTAAAAAAAAAAAGATAAAACATGATCTCACTTTCTTTACTACATATTTACTTTCATTATAAACTGTAAAGTAATAGGTCATATTTGCAATACAAATCTGAATGTTATTCATTTTGATCTGGAATAAAGTGTTTCAACAAACTAAATTCTAAATATTACACAAGTATGATACAATTTCATTTATTCACAAAAATTCTCCATTCAGGGTGTGAGAATATGTAAATTCTCATTAACATATTCACACACATTACGCATTTTAAACGAATTTATACTTTAAGCTTAATGTTGATGTTATGGCTTAACAAGTCCGGATTAGAAAAAATACCATAATGAAGATTCTATCAAACAGTTTTACAAGAAGAAATATTAAACGCTAATTCATCATGACCTGTATTGTGTTTCAGGAACTCTGCACAAATTAAGACCACAATTCTCTTAACGAACATAAAAATATCGCATGTTCTTTTCATACCATTGAATTAAATCAATTTTAGTGACATACTATAAAACACAGAGGAAACTATCAATGCATAGAGGATGTACTCAACAAATATGAAACTGAAACTGAATGATGATAGCACTTTTTTACCATGTAATGTTTCAATCAAATGATGACAGTATTAATACGTAAGCTATAAACAAATGTACGTTAAAATAATATAGACAAGAAATAATACATTAATACGATATATGCATTCCTATTTTATAATAAATCTATCAATATAACATATATGATCATTTTAACTTAATATTGTTCTTAATTATGTCACCGATTGAGAGACTACAACAACAAGCGCCGATTAATAATTGAAGATTGAAAGAATTGAATAAACATATATATACTTTGATGCATATAAGTTTACAGGTTTGCACAAGTTATTTTTTAATTTACACGGATGGATGAGTAAGTTTAAAACCCGGTGTTGACCCCACCCATTATTTACTATACCAAGCTCCCAGACGAATTTTTATGCTTAAGCCTAATATTAAGAAAATTAAAATATAAACATTTTCTATTTCAGTCATGATCATTATAATTTAATTATCATGAATAGTTAAATATGAATCTCACCTTCAACCCCACAGGAATAGTTACTAACAGCCACAGGTCAACAGTGAAAACAACACTAGCATCAAATCACAGCCGACTGCGGTGCGACCGTACCGCTGTTGCGGAAGGATATTTTTGCCCCACCCTACGGAAGGAAATGATACCTCTTAAAATTTTCGCAGAAATTATCATCTAGGATGAAATAGAGAGCAATGCAGAACTATCGTTTCCTGAAAATTCAGATGAACGCGGAAGATACCTAACTCTAGTACCGGAATTGTAAATCCAAATAATTAGGATATCTGACGTCACTCCTTAATATAGCAACCGACCTATAGCGTTCTTCGTTGAGGGCGGATGACGTATATACAATACATAGCTATATATACATGTATTATTCATTATGAAATAAAAAGCAAATATAGGAAGAAATCGCTGAATTTTATAAATGCTGAATTTTGAAAATTATAAAAATTACATTAAACCCATACTCTCATAACTTTCAGAACATGAAAATTAAAACGAAACTATGCCAATTTTGCCTCAATGGATGTCAGGTTTTAGTTTTGATATGAGATAACATTTCTTATATATCGGTATTGATATAATTCCATTTTTTATTTTTAATTATGGAATTCCATATTTGTTCTTGAACTATTAAGACATAAGGGAAAAAATTACATCAGTTTATAAATAACTATATTAAACGGAAGAATTTTGCTTCATCAATTGTTTAATCCATAATCAAAAGAGGTCGCAGGGATAACAAATCTGGTATTGGATCCTGTGATTTAGGTTTTAAAGCAATCCACAATTGTGGAAATAAAATCTAAAATACTTTTTCTATAAACTTACTTCCAATTAAGAATAGTTATTCTTACAATAAGAATAATGCTAAATATAACAAAAATACATTTGGAATCCAGAGACGGATTAAGCGGCTGGCGGATCTGGCAGCCCCAAGCGCTTGCAAGGGCCCCCGAAATTGATGGACTTTTATCTCTTGTACCGATATTACAACCCCAATAATTATCATGAATTTGAATCGTGCAGCAACCCGAACCATCTTTGTTCTGTATATCTGTACAAAAGTTTTGCATGCGTCTTTTTTTTTTTTTTTTTGCACAAATTTTATTTTGAACAAACGAGTACTATTAAAGTCAAACAAGTTCCTTTTCTGTTCACAGCTATGCTTAGCTATTTTAGCAGATACAACTTATTTTACAAATGAAAATAAAGGGAACAAAATGAGAAGTTAGGTGATAAAAGATATGTCTAATTCAAAGCAAACTATTTCAAGCGAGTTCAATTAGGATTTAATAGCTAGGTTTATAATATTAAATTTTTCTATAAACTATCATTTTGCTGGAATTTTTTACAATTGGTCATGTTAATTTTGATTAACTTGTTTTTCATGGTATGTAAATCAAAATTTCAGGTAATATGCTTTCGTTTGTTCTATAATTTTTTATTGTTTTGGTTTCATGGGATCATTTTTCATTATTTGCTTTCATTTGTTTGATTTTTAAGAAAAATACTGGATTTCCATTATGATAATGTTTTTTGATTCAGTATTTCTACGTTTTACGTTTTTCTAATTTTGAGAAAGGGAGCTATTAATGTATATGATGTAAATTTTTAGGTGAAAAACTTTTAAATTTCTTTTTTTGATAGTGGGGGTTTGTTAAAAAGGTTTGGGCTTTTTTGGAAATTAAAAATTATTTTGCAAGTGTTTTATTGTTCTGTTCAGTCTCGAAATATTAAATTTTTGAAGAAATGAATAAATTTGAAACCTTTTAGAAAAAAATATATATGTAATGATAATAATAAACTAGAAGGTTTAAAGAAACCCCATTTTTTTTTTTTTTTAATGTTATACTATTGTCCAAAGAGAAGGGTCTTAGCCTATTGAGACCATAGTTTATATTACTGTTCGTGTTGGTCGGGATCTAACTGCCAGGTGAATAGGAAATCGATGAATCCAGAACGTCGTGCGCGCGTACAAGATCTCAGAGTATTCAATCTTTAATGATGGAGAAGGCAGACATGATATATCCGTGCGCCCTAGTAAACTCGCACATTCACGTCAAGGGCCCTGAATTAAGAGCTTGGTTCGTTCGAAATGACAAATGCCCGCACAAAAAAATGCGATGATGGCTGAAAAACCCCAGATATCAGCATGATAAATTTTATTTGATTTCCTTTGATGTTTCTGAAGAGTTAAACACTCCTACAAAGGAGCGTTAAATAATGGTCATAGAAGAAGAGTGGCGTCGCTTCTTTTTTAATCCTGAATCTGCATACAGTATAATGATGGATGTATCTTTGTGTCGAAACACCAAGAAGAACAAACATTCCCAGCTTATATTCAACATTACAATACGAACCCAGAATCTGATGGGATTGTTTGTACAGTCATTGGGCTCCCATCCTGGTCGCTTATTCGCCTAGTCCAGAGTTCGGCAAACTTTTGAGACATATGAGCCAGTTTTTAAGGGAAGCAAGACAGTTAAATTATCAAGGATCCTAACTATAAAAGTCTAAACTATTTATTTGCATACCCTTGCGCTGGAAGAGGGTAGAGATCTAGTAGAAGTCTCGCGATCATGACACTCGTGCTCCAATTAATATTTGTTATCTTATTTGAAAACAATTTTATCCAAAGTAATATAGAACATTTCTTCAAAAACTAATAATTACAGGAGATATTTTTTTATTTCTGTGGCTCAATGCAAGAACAACAATTGTGAAAATTTCATAATGGGATTTCAAATTTCAAGTTTTGTGAAAGAAAAACTTTATTCTAGAACCGTAAGTGCTTTTTATTGTAGAATTATATATTTGTATTAATGATTAAAATGGATTTTGATTGTTCTTGCATACAAAAGTCTTTTCAACACTCTTTTTAATAACCTTGAAACTTGACATCAAATACGGAATATGTTTGTTTGATGTCTGTTTGTGGTTTAAGGGAATCTGTTGTTCAAAATCATGAGTGCTCTCGAACTCATTTGTGCAAATAAGTAAACGTTACTGGAAATCACTTTCAGGTATGTCTTCTCATGGAGGCATTTTTATCAATAAATTAGACTTTTGCTGCTTTAGAAATAATTGTAATATTTTTACTGATTATCAGAAAGCTTTGTTAATGACAATAAATTTACGGTACAGAATAATACAGAAATAAAAATCTTAAATAACTATCTTATGCTTGTCGAATATTTAAATGTATATGTAAATGCAGGTAATTTTTCACTCAATAATTATAAAGGAAAAAGAGAAAGGCAAACAATTTTTAGTAGGCATAATTATTTTTTTACTAATTCATGGAGGCAGAAGACTGAAGAGCCTCAACCTCTTGTATGCAAACAGCCATGGTCTCCCGCCCTTTTGCTTAGCCAGTACATCGGACAGGTGTTGTTGCATTAGACGTGCTAATGTTAATAGAGGTGGATTAAGGTAGTTGGAGGCCCCTGGCGGTAAAAGCTTGAGGCCCATGGGCTCAAAAGTCGAAAACACCCAGTTTCCTACCCGAGCTCTGGCGATGCAAAACCGTACTTAGGATTTGAATTTTGCCGAGAGCACCCAAAACAAACAGGCACTTATGGGATTTTTTTTCATGCCATTAAATCATACGAAATGGCCGCTGTCGATTTTCTGCATCATGAAAATCCACCAACATGGGTCGGGGTCGAACCCGCAACCTTGGGTGCAGAATGCCAGTGACAAACAAACCACGCCACTCAGCCGGCAATTCTAATAAAGCTCATTTTCATAGCAGACTAGGTTTTAGTAACATGAGTGGAATATCTGCATTTAAGATCAACAAGATCTCTAATCAAGAAACATCACAATGAGCGTCATTTTACATGAATAATTATCTAAACATGTTACCTCCTGTATTTTTGTATTAGTTGATTGGTTTTAACAAACGTTACGTTATCAAGCAATACGAGTGCTGTAGACGACAGACCTCGCAATGTTGAACCATGGTCAGTAACAAGGACAACACATGGGGTGACAAGCCCTTCTCCAAACTTCTTTCTCCCGTCAACGGGGGGACTTTTAGCCTCAATGGATTCAACATGTGTGCATTAGCCCTTCTACACAGTGGACTTTCAGTGACACCAGGTTTCAAACCCTCACAAGAGAGAATCGACTACGTTTGTTGTATTAGATTATATATAGCCAAAAAATATATCCAAAATGCTATATATATTCTTACCAACCCACATATCATAAAAACAAAATAAAATTTACATCTTGTGAATATTTAGCTTACTTTTTACAAAATTGTTGACTATATATATATATATATATATAT
>BMAV01009150.1:122375-149013 GCA_019973955.1 Trichonephila inaurata madagascariensis | reverse complement strand
ATGCCTGCCATGGTCCGATACCTTAACCACTGGGCTACCGCAGCCCCATTTTGGGCCTGAAGATTAGCAGTTAGTAATATGTACCGAAATATTCAATAATGGCTGACTATAACTACAAGAACCAACTTTAGTTGAAAATGTTTTACTTTTTTAATATATTTTGAATTGTGTGATAGTAAATGCATTATTTGATGTTATTATATTTGTGGCTATTATTATTATGTTTTTGTACTTATAGCGTTTTACCTTACACGCTGTCTTAAAATTGTAAGATTTTTTTATATTGCAGTTATGTATTTAAGTACATATTCCATATTTATTATTAACTTAACTTAGTGGCTCAACAGCCCATGAGGGCCAAGGCCTACTGTACCCATATCAGTATGCGTGACTTTGGGTCCTGAGGGGTATGAGTAAATGTTCCAGTCGGGCGGTCAGTCTGACGAGAAATCCCCCAGTGTTAAGTTTCCAAGCAAGCTTGGTACTCATTTATCGACTCACTGAAAGGATGAAAGGCTGAGTCGACCCTGCCCAGCCCGGGATTTGAACATCGGACTTGTGGGGTGGAAGTGTGACGCACAACCACTCAGCCACTGGGCTTCATTTATTATTAATTTATGATAAATATTGTAGACCTTTATCTTAGTTCACCACACCTACACCATTGGGCGGACCTCAACACCTTGCCAAAATCAGATGTAGCCTGTACCCTGGAAAAGTTTGCCCGTTACTGGCATAGGACATAAGTCTGGAGAGTGAAGTGTCAGCTTAGGTATCATTCTCGTCCAGTAGCGCACACATGAATTTTTCTAAGGGGGTTCCAGGGTCGAAAGTCCACCATTTTGGTATCATGCTCCAATACGTCGTCCAACATATTCTTTTGATTTTGTCGATTTTCGGGAACAAAAAAAATACAAAATTAACTATTGGATAAATAATTAGCCTTAATTAATGAAATTAATTATTAATAACAAATACATAATTACATTTTACGTAATATATGCATAGGATTATAACCAATCGAAAAAAAATCAAGGACTATGGGGGAAGGGGGTGCGCCACTGTTCTCGTCACTTGGCCAATGTTCAAAATAACGAGGTCTGTCGCCAATTGCAATCTCAGTTTAATAAACAATCAAATTCAGCAACAGTTTTTTTATTTCGGAAAACCCTCATTTTATGTACCAAAAAATTATATTAATATAACAAATTGGTACAGCCAACTTTTTTTACACGGTAAAAACGATCCTTAGAAAACTGTGCAAAAAAAAAAAAAAAAATCGTGTAAAAAAGAACATGCGATTTATGGTAAATTTGGGGTAAATTCTACAATTATAAAAAATCGCGTAAGAGGAGAAATCTCTAAATAATTTTCTAAAAAAAAAAAAACGTGCAAAAAAGTAATACTAAAAAAAATCCATGTTATATATTTATAAAGCAAAAGAGAATTATTTTTATTAGAAGAAAAAAAATTTAAATTAGCGTACAGTGAAAATTCAGTCTATAAGTACATACAACATATAAAAATTCAATTTGAAATTAGGAATAAAGCTACTAACTACTATTCATCGTAACTTGATAACAAACGTGTACGTTTATTACGAAATGGATCAAAAATGCTATCATCAGCAAACGAGTTGGATACATCTGGCACAAGTATCAGCTTTGATTCAAATGAAGAATTTCGTTTGTTATTACCGACCTCAGTTGGTTTTTTAATTTTTGGTTACAAAATATGTTATTAACAGGTTACTCCAGTTGCTTATATAATTCTTGATATCCTGCTACACAAAACATTATGCGGAAATTTTAACACTCGCTCTATCAGGATCAGAAGTAAGAAAATGTTGCTGCATATTTGTAGCAAATTTCAAACCCTCGCGAATTAAATCATCTGTTAATGGCTGAACTTCATCTTCAATTTCGTTATTATTGACTTCTGTATTTTGATTAACTGTCATAAATGCGATCAAATCGTCCTCATCCAAAGGGCATGAATCCCCAACGTGTTAAAACAAAAGGTTCGTGTAAAAAAAACTCCGTTAAATTCGTGTCAAATTTCAAAAACGTGTAAAAAAAAAAGAAAAGAGTTGGTGTATTTTTCAATTGAAACATCCTTTTTAATTCTGATATATAAAAAGTAGTATTTACAAAAATGATGCTTATAAAATTTATTATTTAAAAATATAGGTATTTTTTAGTAGTTTCAATCTACAAATATATACATTTTTTTTAAAATCGGCATATCCGCTAGATCTGTATTCCGAACACGCTACAAGTATTGGAGTTTTTAAACTTTTAAATTCCTGAGAGCTTCCCTATGATTTCCAATTTGTGCTTTGAGGTCAATTTAAATTTCAATGCGAAACATTCTGCAAGACTATATCTCGTATTATTATCCATTATAAATGATTTGTTACAGCGTTTGCTTCAATGTAAGTTTTAAAAAATTACTTTTATTATATTTTCAATGTTTAGAAATTTCTCTCAAATTTTTTATCCAGATATTATCTATCCTTTTATTATTTCTTAATCAAAATGTAACATTGGACTTTTCTGCAGTACTCTATCTTGAAAAAATTAATAAAATTCACCTCCATTTTCGAATTATATTAGAAAATTTGATTATCATGAAATTGAATATTTGTTTATGAATTGTGATGGATAAAATAAGACGAAAGTCTCACAAAAAATTATTTTATCCATCAATTAACTTTAAAAGGGCAGAGTTTGAGTTTGAGTGAATATTAACGTCGCACTGTTCAGCTACACGAGTGCTTTTGGCGACGGACCACGTAATTTTGAACCATGGTCAAGTGACGTGGACGACACCTGAGCTGGCATCCCCCCTCTCCTAACTACCACACCAACGGGAGGACGTTTCAGCTCTTGACAGATTTAACGTGCATCGCTGCCCTACACGGCGGGTCTTCAGTGGTATTGGGCTCGAACTCATGACATGCCTGCCATAGTCCGATACCTTAACCACTGGGCTACCGCAGCCCTTTTAAAAGGGCAGAACAAGGGCTCTTCGCTTTTTCTATTTATACAAGGTGTTGCTGGATTCGATCGACAAATTCAGATGGGTGATGGTAGGCAGCATGGGGACGTCAAGTCTACATAGAACATGGGGTCGCAAATCACGTTTAGTCGGTGAAAAACGTGATAATACTAACCATCGGGAGGACGATGAGCCAGACGAGTCGGGTGATCAAACGAATACAGCAATTTGGAGCGTCGTAGTAGAGTTGAAGAAACTTGCGTCTATGTAAATTATCACTTCTCCTGGAGTTGCTGCAGGGAGTACTGGCTACTACGCACAAGAAAGTGTGGTTTATGCATGATGGTGCACCTGCACATTTTTCGATTGCGGTGCGTAACTACCACCAGACTACATATCGCGGGAGTGGATTGGACCAGGTAGACCTGTTGATGGGCATCCATGCTTCCCGGACCTCAATCCCTCGGATTTCTTCTTTAGTGACGACCTGAAAACGCTTATGTATGAGACGCCATTGGTTACAGTGGAGGATCTCACGGCAAGGATCGTCGTCGATTGAGCTGACATCGCCAGCACATCGGATTTGCTTGAAGGCTTCCGACAATCCGTCCAACGTCCGTCTGTCGGTGTTGCCTGTGCTATGACCTACGCGGCCATCACTTCGAACAATTCCTGTGGCAATCACTTGTCGTTTCATTTCTGACGTCGAGATGTCATGCATTGTTCGTATTGTAAACATGCTTTACGTCCAATAAATGCATTTCTTAATTTTTTTTGCGCTTTTCATTCCCCTCGGCATCACACCCTTCATAACTATTTTTGCGAATCACTCCGACTAAACAAGTTTTTTAACCTCATGTTCTATGGTGATTTGTCGTCCCCACATGCTCCCTACTAGACGAAACTCAGTGGCACAACAGCCCATGAGGGCCAGTATTCGTGACCTCGGGCCAGTATCTCAGTATTCGTGACCTCGGGCGCTGAAGTGCATGAACAGATTCAAATCGCGTGGTCAGTTTGACGCGAAACCCCCAGTCCCCAAGCAAACTTGGTACTAATTTATCAACTCACTGAAGGGATGAAAGGCTGCCTCGATCTTGCCCAGCCCGGGATTTCAATCCAGGACCTATGGCGTGGAAACGCGATGCACTAGTCACCGGGCTTTATATACTCCCTAATATCACCTCTAAATTTCTCTGTCGAATTCGGCAATACCCTCTTTTTTTTCGTCAATTCGAAGTTCATATTATATATGTATTCTAATATCTAATAAAATTGCTATATTAATAAATAAAGGTCCCACCCCACTTTTTTTCTTTTTTCTTCATAAATTACATTTTAAAAGTTCCGAATAATTACGTTTGCTTATTTTTCAGCTGGAACGTTGGAATAGCTGGTATCGTAAAATCGTTGAAAGATAAAATCATGGGAAAACAAAGGCCACGGTAACCTAGTGGTTATGGTCACGGCACTGACGTAGCTAGTTCCGAGGGCACCCTGTATTAAAATTCCTCCGGGGGCCCTTTTTAGATATGAGGACCCTGTTAGTTGGACTGTAGTTACACATGTTGGGGCCCCTGTAGCTTGGGGGCCCCGTATCATTAATACTGCAGTAGCTACGCTCCTGAGTCGCGGATACGTAGCCGGCGTGTTATGAGTACGCCCCCTAATGTTATTGAAGATCCTCCGTGTAAAAGGGAACGATGCATGTTAAATCTGTCGAGGTTCAAAATCCTCCCGTTCGCATGGTGTGGAAGTTCGGAAAGGTGATGCCAGCTCAGGTGTTGCCCTCGTCACTTGACCGAGGCTCAAAAGTACGAGCCCATTACCAATAGCCCTCGTGTTTCTTTATAGAGCGATGTCAATAAAACACTCATTCATGGAAAAATAAAATTCTCAATATAGCGAAGAAAAGAGTTTATTCCTTAAACTACGTCTTAAAAACATTTATGCAAAAAGAAGGAGAGAGAGAGAGAGTTGTGTTAACGTCGCACTATAAAGTAGTGAGAAGACTATTGACAACGGACCTTGAAATTCTGAACTTCGGTCAAGTGACGAGGACAACACCTGAGCTGGCAACCCTCTCCTAACTATCACACCCCACCAATGGGAAGATATTGAACCTCGACAGATTTAACGTGCAACGGCCTCCTCTACACTGTGGGTCTTCAGTGGCACCAAGACTCGAACCGCGACATTCCGGCCACGAGCTCATGACCATAACCACTAGGCTACCGCGGCCTCTAAAAATGGCATAAATGAACCACCTTAATTCAATCAAGAGAGTATAGCAGTGTTTCTCAAACTGTGGGGCGCCCCCCCTAGAGGGGCGTGATAATTCTGCAAGGGGGGCGTGAGCATATTGAAAAGTCGAAAACAAAAGATTATTTTTAAAAAAATTAATAATTTACTGAAAGTAAACAAAAAAAAAAAAAAAATACATTCTGACATAATAAAAAATAGAATACTCGTTTACACTGATATAATAAACTTATAAATGTATCAGTACTCTGCACAAGGTATTTTATAATTAATTTAACAATACTAAGTTAAGAACAAGTTTAATAATTACCAGTGACCCCATGGGCTTGTCATAAATAAAAATGTTTGAAAAATTAACACTTATCTTGATAATTTGTACCGTTTATAATTAATCCCTTAAAACTGCCGATTAAAAGCTACGTGAATCGCTCCCCAATGCTACCATTTTCCACGTAGGTGTGCGTACGGATTCGGGGGGATGAAAAGGAATAAATAAGTAAAACCTTCTCTGAAATAAGTAAATTCTTCGCAAACACTCTCAAGGTTCTTTTATTGCATTCCAAAACTTTGGAATAATTTAATAGATAGCAGTGCAGGGAGAAGATCGTACTTCGGAAGACGTATATGTACGTCCGGGGCAATTAACTCTTTGGCTGAGTGAGACGTTTATATTCGCCGGTGGCACTTAAGAGTTTAAAGCCGTATTGTAGTTTTAGCGTCAAAGTATACTATTATTGAATTCACAATACACCATTATTGTCTCCATGGGGGCGCGCCGCAATGAAAAACATGATTTAATATTGGGTCGCCAATATTGAAAGTTTGAGAAGCACTGGAGTATAGGAAGTTAATTATAAAAAACATTTGTTAATTATAAAAACTAATTTGATCCACCCGTTAAAACTTAAAATATTATTTTCGTTGAATTTAAATTCGTTATAAATCTTTAGTAATTAAAAAATTAAGATCTAATTCTCATAGTAATAAGATGCTTATAGAATATATAAAGGTATAATACGCTGTTTCTGTTTTTTTCTCCCCCCAAACATTTTTCTCATCATTTTATGCGCGGATATTTTTCACAATTATAGTATCTATGTTACTCGAAGTCTGTGACTTTATTTCAGTCCTTTTTCATCAAAAATGTTTGATCGCTCATTATCCTTATTCAATGGTGCGATAATCTTGCACGTTTTTAACACCGCAGGATAGCAGCAACTCGTTTCTCTAGTCTGCTGTTCCCATTTAATACAACCAGACAATGAATTCTAAAAGAAAAATTACTCTCTTTTGGATTCTGAGAATCTGATTACTGAGTAACCGAATTTCCTTCTTTTTTCTTAACATTGCTGATCCTACTTCGGTCATAGCTTCTAGGCATAATGTATAACACAATTATAATTTTAAAACAGGTTATTTATAACAACAAAAATTACTAAAATGTGCAAGTAAAAATAAACGAACAAGATTCAAACTTTAAGTATATAATCCTAATTTTTTTTTCGCGATATAATGCTCTTAACCTATTAGTCAGACGATATTTTGTACATATCGTTTGAGAAAATCGAACGATCCATTTTTTTCAAAGATTACGCAAGGGTTTAAATCTTATTAGATAAAATAATTTTAGTTCGCTATTTTTTTTAATTTGCAAACTAAATTTCTTGATTGAAACTAATGGTTCTTAATCTATATAAACTATAGATTTCCTTTTTAAATTAATTTTGGAATAACAGTTTGTTGATTACACTGTGTGTGTGTGATAGGTAATTATAATTACTTGAGCAAAAATTATTCTCTGATAGATTCAAGTTGTGTTTTAAACTGTTAGCCTGAGCAAAAAGGCATCAATTTTTCTTCCTAAAAATTTTATCCACACATGCCTAGTTAGATTCATGATTTTACGACATTTTCAAAAATTTTAGTAATACACATTATTGTTATAAGACATTTTTTATTAGGGTAAAACACTAATTTTTTTCTTATAAATCTCTTTCTTATAATTCTACCTGTGCAGTTCCCTGGAGGTATCGCTTCTAAATTTATTACATGATGAAACTTTGTTTTTTAAAAATGAAAAATATTTTAGAACGGCTTTCCACAGATTGCATTGTTTCTTTCATCTTTGGTTTCGTTTTATTAATGATGAACTAAGGCAACGCACGAGGGTTAATGTGTGTGGCAACGGATCTCTTAAATTTAAACCAGAAGAGAAGCAATCACTTAATTTTTCATCGAACAATTTATTTAAATGTATTTAATTATATTTTTCACAATTTCATCATTCTAAACATATAGTCGTTGTCGAATCAAAAGCTGCTATGTACACTTTTTGGAGATTTTGACATCTTGACTATTATGACAAGTTTATTTACAAAATTTTAGTATAAAAAGACTTCTATGTGACTAAGCATTATACTGTGAACTGTGATCGCAGAAAAAGTATGCTATTTGCATCGAACAGAATATTAGCAAATAAAAACTGCTGTATGCTCAATATCTCAAAGTTAAACTTTTTGTACATAGAAGATACTGTTTTGACAATGACGATAGTCATATCTCAAACGTAGAACTGGAAAGGTATATAGTTTTCAAAATCCGAAACGTTTTTTTTTATTATTATTTCTAATGGCAGATTATGAACAGTTATTAACATAGTTCATCAATCTACCTAGTACATTCACCGAAAGCAGGTATCTCTTTTTTAGTGCAGCGCCATATAGGCGGATACCAATCGCTGCAGGTAATTTTGACGCCCAGGTTCCTCCCTAGAGGGAGGCACCTGAGCTCTGACGATGCGAACCTGTACTAGGATTTAATTTTGCCTTGAGCACACCCCTAGGGATCTTTTACATGCCGTATAATCATACGACATGGCCGCTGTCGATTTTCTGCATCATGAAAATCCATCGACTTGGGCCGGGATCGAACCCGCAACCTTGGGTACAGAAGGCCAGCGACAAACCAACCACGCGACCCAGCCGACTCAATCCGAAAAGGTAGTGCAATTTATTTGGAAAGTTACATGTAAAATAGAAATATAAACTAAAATCATAAAAAGGAACCAGCATATTTTTCTTTATTCTTCTTTAAATGTACATATATATATATATATATATATATATATATATATTATTTGTTTAAAGAATATTTATGTGTACATTTCAAAATTTATTTTCGCCTCTTTTTACTTTAATAATTGGTATAATCAGAAGATATGAATAATTCATGAAGGAAGTATCCAATCTGTGTGTGAAATTTTCCCCTCGTGTTTGCTGTTATTGATTGAATATTAACGTCGCACTGTTCAGCTACACGAGGGCTTTTAGCGACGGATCACGTAATTTTGAACCATGGTCAAGTGACGTGGACGACACCTGAGCTGGCACCCCCCTCTCTAACTACCACACCACACCAACGGGAGGATGTTTCAGCTCTCGACAGGTTTAACGTGCATCGCTGCCCTACACGGCGGGTATTTAGTGGTACTGGGCTCGAACTCGTGACAAGGCATGCCACGATCCGATACCTATACCACTCGGCTACCGCGGCCACCGTGTTTGCTGTGACGGGATACGCAAATGATGAGCATTTCAGTGCAAACGCACTTCATGGGTGCTTGTAGTGTCCCCAACAAGATCTAAGTATTGGGAGAAAAGAATGTCATTTTAAAATACTAGAATAGTTGCTTTTTCGAGTATATGTGTTACTTATATTTTGCATTAAAGCTAAGCTTAAGTATGCCTTGAAGAAGAGTACACGATGCCCATCATTCAAGCACTTTTCAAATTTCGTCTGAGTGAGTGAGATTTGTATTAACGTCGCACTATAAAGCAACACAAAGGCTATTGGCAACGGGCTTCGTGATTTTGAACATCGGTCAAGTGACGAAGACGACACCTGAACTGGCACACCTTCTCCAAACTACTACATCATGTCAATAGGAGGACTTTTTGTGGGCACGGTAGTAATGAGAGAATCGCTTTCCACACCAGGGACGCAACAAATACGGTCTGTTGCACAACAATCAGTATCCGTACATTGTTAGTAACAAAGGGAAATGTTCACAAGATATGATTGCTGCGATTATCTTTGTCTCAAAACCAGAGGTGTTTACATTTGCAATGGTGTATTGACGGCTGACGTGGACAACTGGATGATACACTGTCTTTAAAACTAATCACGCTTAATCTACAAACGCCCGATAGTCGGATTACAATTTGGAAACTTTGTGGAGAAAAGTTGCTAAACTGTAGCCCCATGCATCACCGTACCGGTCCTACGACCGGTATTATGGTTTAATTTGGAGCGATATAGGATTTCTACTCTCGAAGATCCCCTAGCACTCATTGCCGGGGCAATGACTACAGCTAGAGTCATACAACATACTTACATTTAATTTAAGTTGCAAATTTACATTTTAAATTAAAATTTAACAAAGTGTTTTACGCTTTTTAGTTATATCGGGGGAAAAAAACTCTGGTTCGATGCCTCTGTTCATTTAATTCTGGATCTGGTTCTAACTCCAAAGAGTATTTCTGAATTTGGAATTAATTATTGTCATTTCATAAAACCCTACTTTACACAGTTATGTAAAACCAAATGGTAAGACGGCTTTCATTCCAGTGCTTACTAAATACCGATGTTGAATTTTTAATCTCATTAGCTAATTATGAAGACTTCGAATTGTACATAACGTGTTTTTATATTCTTGAGCTGCAATTCAAAGATTATCTGTTTTTGCACTTTTTTTTTTATTATACCAATGAAATTCTGTTCTATAACAAAGTGCAAAACTTACGCAACACAAATGCCTTTTTCAACATACAACCGTGATATTGTTGGAAAGGGCTTTTTTAGGGGGACCAGTTCAGTGGAAAGAGACAGCCTAGTAGAAAGGTGAAGCATATGCAAATATCATTTCCATGACATTAGAAGAGACGTCGAGACATTCAAACGCGTGGAATACGCGCGCTCAGTGCCAAAGCAACTTAAAAAGAAGATGGACGTATTTCCAGACATTTTTTGCAAATGAGAGAAATCTATGTCCACAATGACTACAAGAAACTATCAGGATACCTTCAGGGCCGGCTCTAGCAGTTTTGCCGCCCCGGACAAAAATGGAAAATGCCGCCCCTCTCTCCAATGCCGCCTCTCTCTCTATATATATATATATTATTTTAAGTCTAAAAAGATTCACAAAACAATTCGAAATTAAGGACATAAGTACTTGTTTTTATATCAAACGAGTGAAATGTAAAAGGAATCATCAATTTCAGCAGGCCAATTTTTTCGAAAAAGAGTCTACTGATGGTGGGGATCACAAGCGTATGTTTTAACTTAGTGTAACTACACTCAGGACTGAAATAAAACACCCCCTGTAACTCTCTATCTATCAGAACCTCTTATTACCATTGTCCTCTTTTGGATAGCTGACACTGGACATCGTAAGGGTGAAAGGAATGTCCGTTTGTGACCTCACTCCGGGATGGGGAGAAATTTACAAGTGACAGATGAGTAACCATATATATATATATATATATATATATATATATATATATTAAATTTCATGCTTTAACATATACTCCCGCCTGAAACCTTTTCAGGTTTAAACACAAAAGAAAGCTGTCATTAAATATACAGAGTACAAAATAAAAAAATAAGGTACGTTAAATGCAATACCAAATTCAAACTCAATAATATTTCAGAAAATATATCAAATTCTTTGTAACAAAATAAAAGTATTTTTCAAATTCGATCCAAATGCCGCCCCTGGCAGGGGTGCGGGTTGTCCAGCCCTAAAGCCGCCCCTGATACGAGATAGAATTATCGGCAAGCTTGAAGAGGGGTGTAGTTTAACAAGTGTTGCATAAGAGTTTTGAATTGACAAAAGTGACAGGGGTTCTAGGGGCCCTAAAGCCTGACTGTCGCCAAGTATCTACCCCTAGTAAAATCCAATTTGGGAGCTCGAAACCTGACTTTGCAGGGGGGCCTAAATGTTCTCCGCTACGCCACTGCCCCATTTACAGTGGTGTTAAAAACACAAAGATTGAACATCTCATGAATGGAGTTTAGTTCCGTTTACTGACGAGAGTTTATTCAGTCTGAATAATGATTCTCGGCGTCAATTGAAATGGAAGGAGGGAGAGAAACTGTTTCCTCTAACAGGGAAAGAGGTGGTCCTGAAGTGCTTGTGTGGGGAGGCATTATGATGAACGGACGGAAGGAGCTCCATATTTTCAGCGGCAGCTTACTAACTGGGATGCAATTATCCTCACACGTGCGTCTGTTTCAAGGTGCCCTTGATCCAAACTTTACTTTTGTGGATGATAATGCACGTCCACACCGGACCTCTGCTGTTGAAGAGTTTCTAGAATGTGAGGATATCTGCAGAATGGACTGGCAGCGTGCTTCCTATTTAAATCATATCAGCCGTATGTAGAATGTTTAGGATAGACGCCTGGCAGCAAGATCGTATCCTATGGAGAACTCCAGTCAGCTGAAATAGATACTCTTTGAAGAGAGGGATTTTTTTTTACCTTAAGAACTGTTAGATAATTGAAGTTAGGGAAGGTCATATCCCTTACTTAAGGTATCCGACTAGGTTGAAAAAGTGCTTTTTAGGTGCTTGGGTCAGGGAAAATAGAAATTATTGAGGAAGGACTAATACATAAAACTAGAGAGTTTTTAAGTTCTTTTTATAGCATTTACTTTATCTAACTAATAAAAATATTTTTTTAATTCGTTTTTTTTTTTTTAAGAATGAACTTTTTATGATAATTTGTGCACGAAAAACGGGATAACTTCAAAATAATCCAATCAAATGCAATGAAATTATAACATATATGCTATGGGCCCTTCAGAGTGTAACAAACCGCAGGTTTTAAGACAGCTACATTTAATCACATTTTACAGCCATTTTTAGCTTAGAACATGCAGTAATTTTGACGAAAAAATCATGACCATCAAATTTAAATGCTAATAAAATATTTATTTCTTAAAATATTTTTAATCCTGTGGTTTGTGACACTTCAGAGGGATCAAGAAGTATATCAATGACGTTAAAATTGCATAATGTGCAATTTTTATTTATCACGTTTTTTTCTTAACTTAAAAAATTTTTTGCTTGATTTTCCTAAAAAATAAATTTTTTTTCAAGAAAAAAAGGGCGATACATGTTAGTTATTTAATAATTATGACTTTTTAAGCCTATTTATGCTCTTTAAAACAATAAAATTATTCAGAAAATCAATTTTTGAAAAATTTATCTCCGAACCTATTCGGATACCTTAACTTTGGTTTGTTGCCTTTCTCTTCATATGGCCAGACAATGAAGAAACGTCATTCTGTCAATACAGCCTTTTTTAGTTTTGTATAATGTATTATTACGAAGATTTGTAAATTGGTTACAAAAATCTGGCTCTATAAGTTCTTACATAGGTGTAAATTTGGAGTCAATAGTATTCAAATAAATGTCGTCTTCATCACCTGATCATGGTTTAAACTAACCCAGCATATAGCCAACAGACTCCGTGAATGTTTCTTATTATTTACTTGTATTTAATTACTCACTTTTCTTTTCAACCTGAGAATTTCTCTGATACATTCTTTTTTCACTTAATCAAGATATATACATTTTTTTTACGCACAGCTTCAACACCGCGCGCACGATTCATTTTATTTATTAAATGAAATAAAGTATGCAATATACAAAGTTTAAAACAGCAGATGTTCAAATAACTAATATTTGAGAAAACACAAGTTTCAATTCTGCAGATATATATACAAGGAATGCGAAAACTTATTCACTGCGTATTAATAAGATTGAGACTGTAATTGATTAAAATTGAGTTTTAAAACTCTTTTAATAGTTTTAAACTCTCGCAATACATGTTTGTCTTATTTATTGCGACTGCTTTGTGCAGTGTTTTCCTTGCAAGAGTGTACAAGTGTGAGTGTGCGGGGTGACGATTGCAGCACCAACACTATGTGTCAAAATAAATAATTGCTTATTTTAGACATTAGTAAAACATTATTTGTTAAACACATTTTAAATATATTTTTAAGATATTATTATAACTTATAAATATTAAGACGGCTTTCTTTAGAAAAAATTTGTAGTAATTTTCAAATATTGTCTCACTTTCTGAAGAGTTACATATAATGGTACATAAGCAAATTACATCTCGCTTGCTAACCCCATCATTCAGAAATGAACACACAGGAAATAGCATTTATCTTTTGGAAGAGAGGAGTTTCTCATTTTTTTTTCCTTTCCAGATTTACAAAGCTATCTATTCTAATTACACATTCAAGAAGATAAATTTAAACTTTATAAAGAATATGCATTTGAAAGAACATTAAGAAAAAAAAAGACAAGTTTTTCTTTCCACTCACAAAGTATTTTTATGATCCTTTTAATGCTCTGTATGCGAGTTTCAAACCTTAAAAATATTTGCAAAAACCAGAAAAAATAATCAAATTTCCAAGAAACATTCCCTTTTTCAAATGAATTTTTTTTTTGTGCAATTAAAAGTGTTAATTTAGCTTTGAGTAGATAAGTAAGAAACTTCTTAGGGTTAAAATTATACTCAGAAATTTGTAATGGCATGTTCAAAGCTTTAAGGTGTAAAACATTTTTAGATTTGACAGGTTTTAGTTTAAGTATTCTCTAAGTAAATGACATTTCTGATTGTGTAATTTATTTTAATCATCTTTTATAGAAATTCCTTTCTTAACAGATATTGATCATGTAATTTTACAATTACTGAAATCAAAGCTAAATTTAAAGCAGGATCAAAATCTATAATTTAAATCTAGCTATGCAACATTATTCTATATACCAAAATGTGGAATACGTTAAAAAAATTAGAATGTGTAGCAATAGTTTGAGCCCAGGGGTAGTGCATCACACTTCCACACCACAAGTCCAAAATTCAAACCCACGGCTGGCCAAGGTCAACTCAGCCTTTCATACCTTCAGTGGGTCGATAAAATGAGTACCAAGCTTGCTTGGGAACTTAATATTGGGAGTTTCGCCTCAGACTGACCATCTGCTCATGCACCTCAGGGCCCAAAGTCATGTATACTGATAAGGGCATAGTAGGCCTTCGCCCTCATGGGCTGTTGCGCCATTGAGTTAAGTAAAAATTTGAAAATATATGTTAGTTGGATTAACAATATCTTATTACACAATAGTTTGGATATTATTAATTAAATATTAATATATAATATTTTGTAGCTCTCAAGCCAATTTTACCCCCCCCCCTCCCTCCTTTTTTTCAAAGATTAATTTTTAACCGCCATCTTAAACATACTTAATTTTTTTTTTAAATATTTAGATTAGGATGTTTGTAACCACAAAACATGCATATTTATTGAATATAAAGTTAACTGAGGGTAAAAATTTCAGCCTTTCATTTCTTCAGTGGGTCGATGAATGAGTACCAAGCTGGCTTGGGAGCTAAACACTGGGGGTATTGTGTCAGACTGGCTAACTGACCAGAATATCTGCTTATGCACTTCAATGTGCAATAGCATGAAAAATGAGATTGGCACAGTAGGCCTTGGCCTCTATGGGCTGTTGCACCACTGAGTTTAGTTTAGAGGGTAAAAATAAAATAAATTAAAGATCAATCAGAAAAAAATGATTGTTTAGCTATAAAATGGATTATTACAGATGAGTGAATTTAAAAAGTTTACTGCTATATAGTCTTTGAATGATCATTTTGAAAAATACAGTTTTAAAAATTATTTAATGAACTTAATGTACAAGATAAATTGACATTGAAAATGCAGATACATTATCTTGGAATGTTAATACTATTACATTTAAAATATTAATTCATAATTTAAATTCATTTCAAATAAAAAAGATATATTTCTTAAATATGCATTTTAAATAATATTGTACTTATAAAAACCTTTTTGTAAGGAACTTTTTTAAAAAAAAAAACATTATATAGATATAATCTAAATTGGAAACTTAAACATTTTATATATTGTACACTTTTAATACAAAAAATAAGATCAAAATTTTTAGGTGTGCCCTATATGCCAGATATAAAAGCGATAAGACTTAAACACAAGAAAAAGATGAGCAAAAAAAATTAGATTTCCGCACGTACCTTAATGCTGTTAATTTATAAGAAATGATATACCTTGAGCATGAACTTTTGTTTTTTCTGGTAGAATTAAATGATCCTGAGCTATAAATTGACTACACTAACTTTTAAGTTGCTATAAAGTTTTCACTTTCATTTGCACTCTTTATAATGTTTAAATAAGTATGCTTTTTGTTACAGTTAATCCATTGCGGAGATTTTATAGAATCCAATTTACAACATTTTCTTCTACAGTAGGCTCTATTGCTTCCATCAATACTAAACATTCTTGCTGCAAAACTATTTTCATTTTTTTTTAGAAATTTAATGATTTTGAATTTCAAACAAGCAATATCTACTATCTGTTATGTTTTGCAGGATCCAAATTTACCACTATAAAGAACACTATATCAATTGTATTTCAATGAAAGCAAATGCAATTTACTTCAAGAATATTTTCTTCAATATTCACTTTAAGACTGGTTAGGTTCAACAAATTCATTTAAGTTGGAAGTATGTTCTTACCTTAAATTGTACCCCTCCCCCTTCTTTTTAAAAATTCTAGAATATTTTTGTGCAATTCTGCATTAAATGTACTTTACTCTCTTTAACAGAAGTATTTACTACTCCCTCAGGCATTCATCTCATATCACATCTATTCATTTTATTGCTGGTCAATTTAGTGTACCAGTGTTCAAATGCTGAAAAAAATTCTTTGAACGAATGACTCCAAAAGACAAGAGGATCACACATGTACATTTTAAATTTCTTTGAAGAAAAAAAAGGTACACACCTATGCCCTATGGAGAATAAACCGAAACTTTATATAATTTGAAATTATAGGTACACATTACACACAAGAATATATGGTACATATATAATAAATCTCTCTATATGAATTACAATTAATTTCAATTTATTAACATCTTCAAGAACTCTTGTTTTCCAACAATTTAACTTTTACAGAATCAAATAAAATATCTTGGTAATCACTAAACTTTTAATAATAGATAGAATAAATTTGCCTGTAATATTATGTTCGCGATTGTTGAAATCTATAGAAGAAATTTTTAATAGCATTTTGCTTTGTCAGTTTTAATTTTAAGTTGTTTTTTTTATGGGAAAAAACTTATTGTCAAAAAATATGAATAATATTTAAAAATATGAGTAATATTCCTTTTCTTTCAATAAAATTTATTATACACTGAACAACTATTTTAAGGAGATAAAAAACTATCAGTTATAAATTTGAAAAAAAAATAGACTTAAAGAAATAAAAAGTGATGAAAGAAAGAGAGCACATGGAATAAGGTACAATAAAATGTGTAAATAATTGCAATACTGCAAAAAATAATCAAACATTTAACACAAAGAAATTCATGAAAATAAAACCCTTGTTATACATAGAATGATATATTACATCTATACAATAATACATAACTGAGATATTAATAACTGCTCACCTTCCCTCATGTAATTACTAATAAGCTATACAAATAAAATGAGAAAAACACCATACAAGGATTAACAGTCATTTAATGATTTTGGCGTCGACGAAGAGCTCTTTGTTTGTCAAATCTGAGTTCCATTTCCTCTAATACTTTAGGAGTATAGCGAACTACTAATTTTACAGTTCCTTGTGCAGCTTTCAACAATTCCACAGCTTTTTCATGATTCTCTCCTTCTACACTAACTCCATTTACTGACAGCAATTGATCACCTCGTTTCAGCCCACCATGGCGATCTGCAACACCCCCAGGAATGATTCTTGAAATATAAATTGGAGAATTTTGCTCTCGACCTCCCATAACATTAAATCCCAAACCTTCATCGGTTTTGGGTAGTTCAACAACTCTAGGATGGGCGTGGCCTTCACTAGCAGCAAATGCTGCAACTGTGGCTTTAGCTGTCGCACTGGCCCTTATATCAGGACTACCTGATATATCAACAGTTTCATATACATGTTCATACACTTCTCTCACAGCTGTGCAAAAATCACTCTGAAGAACCTTTTGTAGAGCAGCTAATTTTTGATTAGGTAACTCACCGCTCTTCTGTAGCTTTTCTAAGAGTTCAATTGCACGTTTAACATCTCTTTCAAGTGTTAAAGGTTCAGCAACAGATGCCATTATAATTCTTAATATGGAATTAACAGAATAATAACTTAAGATTTAGTTCAAAGTATATATAAAGCAGAAGTTTGTTATTGTTTACTAGTAGTAGATGTCCGCGTAAACAGTTAACAAAATCGCAACTTTACTTCGGTTACAGTTAAATATTAAACTTGGACAGTTATAGCTTTTTCCCTTTCTTTTTTTCTAGAAAGAATTTGGAAAATCAATTTAGAATGAAGTAGAAAGAAATACAGACTTATATATATATATCAAATGTTGAATATCATACGCTATTTAAGTTTCACAATCGCTGGTCTTATAAATATGAAATCTCTTTTATCTTGAATGGCATTTTGAGAAATTTATATCACAAGTAAACTCTACTTTTACTGCTACTCCACATACCGGCTGAAAATTGTCATTTGTCATGGCTACTTCTATGTTGTTACCATTTATTCAAAAAGTTAGAATTCCTACTTCTGGGGATAAAGTTTATAAAGAAGAATGCGTTTTGTGTTTTGATACACCGGTATGATATAAATTTTATTTAATTATTTTTTCAATGCTTATTACGAACATTCTTGCGAATTATGTTAGATAGTTTACTCGTGAATGTTGCAATTATGTGTATGTTTGTGTTTTCACCTTTTGGTTGCAAACAAAGATAGTACTTTTTCAGATAAATTTCTTTCGTATGTGCATGCTAAGTGTTACAGAATCTGTATAATTAACGACGTAGTGAATGTCGAAAAGTATGAAAAATGCTGACATTTAATAATTTTGAATTTTCAAGAATTTTTTTAAATAGTTGCCTTTTTACAAAAATAAACGGCTTTGCCAAAATTGTTTAGTTTTAAATTTAAATGAGCGTACACACATAAAATTATTTATAGCAATGTTTTTATGCATTAATATTTAGGTAGTATTATTTCGCATTAAATATGTGATCTATGCTGTGTGTGTGTGCGCGCTATGATGAAACAAGTTTTGTGAGAAACAATTTTTCTGTGTAAAAGTATTCAAGGATAATTCATTTAATCAAATTTTTATTACTTGCCATTTCACAAAAAGCTGTCAAGGAATTAAATATTTTAAATTTAGAAGAATGGAGAAAACTCCAATTTGAAATTTTAAAAAAAATATTTCAAAGTTTGGTCTTGTTTCACACTATGCATATTATCAATTTACACCTCAGCCAAATTTATGGCATGTAGATCGCACCATGATATCATAACAGCAAAAGAAAACAAAAGGAGATTCTTACATATTTTGTTTGAGAAAAAAAAAACCCAATCAGTTGGGCTCTGGTTAAAAGTGGCATGATTCGCGTAGCGCCAATTTGGCTAAGGTGGTGTTCATGTGCAAGTACTGAACTGTGCTTTCCATGTTTTTTCAAAGTACAATTATTGCTAAAAAAAAAGTTGGTTAAAGTGTAGTATAGGCACTTGGTGCAGTCCTTTTTTTAGGTGACTAAAAGTGGTCGCCAAGATACTTTTTTTCAGAAATGGTTTTTTATTTATTTTAGAATGAATTTGATATCTTACCATGACATTTAAAAAAAAAATCGCCAAATCCGAAGAAAAATCGTTAAATTCAAAGTGTCCCCCCCCCCCCCTTATACTACACTTGTACCAAAAAGTAAAAAGCTATATAAATTTTTCCTTAAAGAAATTTTGTTTTACTTTTTTATAATTGTATGAGCATTGTAAAAGTAGTTAAGGGGGAAATATTAAGCATTTCACTCTTTAAAATGGTATATTGCATGAATATAAATGAATTAAACTTTATTGTAAAGTAAGCCATAAAGTTTGAAACAAGAAAAACTATTTTTTTTAACCAACCCAATATTACGAGTAAGGAATTTTGAGCCATATTCCTAATTTATAGATCTAGCCTCGCAGTCATGATGTTCTGATATAATGGTTTTGCAAGAGTTCCATGGTTACCAAGGTCGAACCTGAAAACTTGGGCATACAAGGTCAGCGCTAAACCAACTATACCACCTAGCCAGTTAAATTTTTTACATTTAGAGGAATAATTTTTTTAAAAAATACCTTTGTATTGAATTTTTAATATTTGGAAAAAAACAATTTTTTGGTATAAAGATATACAACCATTTATTTGATTTTTCTTTATTCAAAGTATTGTTTTTGACAAAATTATTTAAATTTAGAAGATTAAAATAAAGGTTTTAAAAGTTCTTATTACAATTTACCTCTTTGTAACAATTGTTATATATGGAAGCTTTGCAGGAAAAGCTACAGTTGTCATTATGCTTAAAATTTTCTTTTGGAACATATTTCTGAATTTTGAAGTGCAAAGGTGATTTGAAATATTCTCGAAATCGCCAGCAGAGTGCCAATGTAACTTGGTTCTGATGTATTAGTCACATTGTAGACTGCTCCTTCATATTCAACTGTGTAGTCCATAGTGTTTAAATTTAGTTGGGAAAGCATAGAAGATTTCTGTAGTATTCAACTAAGATATGTTTCATTCCCAGAAAAGATTCCAAAAATACACAAAATGGTCTTAGATGATCCCTAACTGATAGTTTAAGAAATTTCTGAAACTAGAAATAATCTGAATGGTCATACCATCTTTTGACTGAAGAGCTAGGTGTGAAATGCTAGATAAATTTCATTATTAATGCAGAATTATAAATGTATCACAACAAAAATGTCTGAATTTATAGCCTGTTTTTAACAAAACATGAAAAATTTTTAGTATTTGTTTGGTTTTATTAGTTTGTTTCCACAGAGGAAACCTATGTATATCCTTGAGACAACACAATTCTCAAAGCAATAGATTGATTGCTAATTAACACATTCAAAAGCAGTATGTTAACGTATTCAAAAGCAGCAGTAGGGCTATTGAAGACAAACTTTGCAATTTTGAACCATAGTCCTGTGGTGAGAACAGCATCCGGGTTAGCATTTCTTCCAAATTTTTACACCATAACTACTGCAGATTTTAATCCTTGACAAATTTAACATGCATCAACTCATACATGATGTTTTCTTCGGTGGCATTAGGCCACAAACTCGCAAATTGATAGTAACAGTGCCACTCGCAACTATGACCACTGGGCTACTACATTCGTTAAGGCAATACATGCCAATTCTTCACCATCTAAGGAAATATTGTTAACCTGAGAGTTCATGAGATTATTTTCTGGAATGTGAAAAAATTCTTCTAGTAGCTTATGATACTTATTGGGTACAGGCACCAATGAATAATTGTAATTATAAACATTGATAATATTATCCAATGTGACAAATTTTCTATGCAAGGATAAGTGAAATTGTTATAGAGATTTATCTGCTATACCTATTTGTAATATTAGCAATTAATATAAGTCAGAATTTGACTGATATATTTTCTATGTTATAGCATTTGATTTTAATCACAATATTTTAATAGTAAGAACACTTTTCTGTTTTACTGGAAAATCTTGCCAAGTTGGCGTTATTGGTGATAACACTCAATATACACATAAAAAATATTTATAAATATTACTTCTCATTAATTTTTCATCCTTTTTTTATCGACACTATTAAAATTCGTAGGTAAACAAACGTATCTATGCGACTATCTTCTCGCGAACCGCACGCACAGAAACTCGCCGAAGGTACCAAAAGATCAGGAATGATCCAAGGAACCCGTTTTGACCATTTATATTCCGATATTCTAATTAGTTAAAAAGATATTAATTGAAAACCTTAAAACGTATAATTAGTGCCATTTTTCCCCGCCAGAGGCCAAGTTCAAAATCTCGAAACTTTTTTTTCCCCAGACATTTTTAAAATGCAATCTAATTTTTTATGAGACTCGGACAAAAAATAATTACAGAATCGGGAAAGATCATTTACTTTGCCATGATACGGTATAATTTATTTTGCAAAATATTTATATTTTCTATTTTTTACAATTTTTTTAAAATGAGTCAAAATCAGTATGTTTTTATGAGTATGATTTCTAAATTGTTCCGCTTGCATTTTCTTTTGCGTTAATGAAAAATTATTTTACACTAAATTAATTCATACTTTTCTCTTTTAGAATCAGTCATTTAAAAAATTAAACGTCAAAAGCTTTTTTTTTTAGTATTTTTCAAAAAATACTCAACATTTTATTTAAATACTTAATAACTTCTTTATTTATAAAAGTACTTTCGCAAAACTTTTTTTTCCATGTGTAGAGTGATATTATCCGTAATCTGTACAAAGATTGAAAATATTACGGGTTTTTTTTTTAAAAATTGTGTTTTTCGTTTTTTTCCCCTTTTTGCAAGGACTATTAAAGAATAATTTTTGTTACATTTTTTGTTTAAAAATTACTGTTTGCAGTCATGCGTTCCATCAAAGTAGAGCGTAATATGAAACAGCATTAAACAAGGTTATCTCGTCATGTAAATAATGCGAGTAGGGGAAGATGGGTAGAAAATTGGTCAGGTATTTTACCATTAAATTTATTAATTATGTTTTTTATAACAATAAAACAAAAATTTATTTCTTACAAGTATTGAAACATAATAAACAAATATGCATATAAAAATAAATAAAATTCTAAGCCAGTAAGTTTACATTTCAGATCATTCAGTCTCTTCTGTATTTCCAATTTTCTGCTATTTTATCAAGAAGGTAGATTGGCTTAATGGCATTTTGCGTTCAATTACATCCTCAATCCATATAGAAAGTCTTTTTTCCATTTCCTCTATTGTAATATTTCTAGAACGGGTAATTCTAGTTGCAGAGCTTGTCGTAGTTACAGTTACCGATGACAGTATTTTTTTTCTTTATTCTTAAGAATGGTCCTTATTGTTGAAGTTGCCAAATTCAATGCAGTACCACTTTGAGATTGACGTTCACCAGTATCTAATCTTCTAATCACTTGCATTTTAGTTTCTAGTGAAATACTATTTTTATGCTTTATTTTCGTGTTTTTTTTTATTATCACCCATGATAAAAACTAAAAATTGTAATATTTGTCACTATAGCAATCATTATATAAATTTATACTTACAATAACTTACACAAATGTTTGAAATGATAAAAATACTTTCGTATAATTCTGCCGGAAAGAAGAAACATAGATAAACTGCTTTGGATATCGGGAAGCCTAACACTGCGTGCTACTTCGGGGAATCCCACAATTCAAATAAAAGAGCATTAAACCGAAACAGCGTTAAGAGGGGTCTTGCTGTATGTTTGAAGGTATTAAATTAAAAATGAAGCCCCTCCCCCCCAAAAATTAAAATTTTAACAAATAAAGCATTTTTACAATAGGAATAACTCTTCCTTTTATTTTGAAAGTCTTTACACTTCTTTTTCCCGACAATTTCATGGCATGATTGTTTAACACACTTCATTAATTGTTGGACCCAGGCTCACAAAACATCATAGCTAAATTTTTATGATTTTTTTAAAACATACTCTAAAATTTTATCCGTGCATTTAATAATTTTGCCAGCAAGTTTGTAATTGGAAAGATAATTTATTTCGTCACAATACAGTTTTTTTTTAATACAAAACAACAATGCTTTACATATTTTATGATTTTTTTCTAAAATGAATCAATATCGATGCGTTTATATGAAAATAATTTTTAAAAAATTCATACTTTGATCTTTTAGAGCTACTGATTTAAAAAAAAAATGCCAAAAAACGTTTTTTTACGAATTTTTAAAAAATACTCACATTTTAAATATTTAATAACTACTTATCAAATTCAAAGTTTTTATAACTTCATTTATAAAAATAATTGTATGAAACTTTTTTTCCGTCTATCGAACATTTCAAAAAGTGCTCACAATTTTAATTCAACATTTATTACAGTTGTGAAATTTTGTAATTGTAAAAATTTCTACCTTTTCCAACATGCAACTATTTTTATAAAGGTACATTTTCGTGTTCAGGGCCTAAAAAGTTGCAAAGTGAGCGAGTGAATGTTAAAGTCCCACTGTTCACTTACTTGAGAGCTCTGATATCGAGAGGGGAAGAGGAATTTCCATGACAATATGTTATGCATTTAAAAATGTTCGTGCAACACCAAGGGAAATAAACCTGTCTGAGAAAGAAAAGAAGCGAAAAAATTTCGAAACAGGGAATTAAGTCATACACTCGGTAAAAGCCCGAGCAACGTCGGGCTAAATGAAGGAGGGGGGGGGGGGGGAAGTCATTTTGAAAAAGAGTGTTAGAAGTGCTGATTTTGTGAAGGAAAGGGAAAATTTATAAAAGTAGAGAAAGCCTGTGCAACTCCAGGCCATGCAGCTAGTGTATTATGAAAAAGATGTTCCTGGTAAGAAAAGATAATGACTTGTTTTGAAACTGTGGTGGTAAAAGGTTACAAGTGGGAATATTCCATTTGGTGTTGGTTGTATCATTTTTGGTGACTTTATTGCCTACACCGGTGAACCGAATTAGTACCACAGTAAGTTACATTAAACTAAAACTAACTATTTATACTGAATGACAATATTTGAAAATTGTGCTTTATGTTTATCATATTAGCAGTCATTATAAAATTTGGCATTTTTCTTCATTGTTCCTAAAACTAATAAGTACCAATTATCTTCCTACTATAAACAGTTATGGGAAAATACTATGCTGACCACTAAACCAACATAAAAAAAGATAAGAAACAAAAGTATACACACAAAAAAAG
Organism: Trichonephila inaurata madagascariensis; assembly: GCA_019973955.1. Classification (NCBI taxonomy): domain Eukaryota; kingdom Metazoa; phylum Arthropoda; class Arachnida; order Araneae; family Nephilidae; genus Trichonephila; species Trichonephila inaurata. The sequence continues at coordinate 124,874 of BMAV01009150.1, read as the reverse complement.
CCAAGTTTAGCAAGGGAGAAAATCATTTTCCATCACAGGACAATGTGTGTCCCACATGTGTCATTGCCTTGGAAGAAATGCATGAATTGAGATTCAAATTGCTGCAACTCTGCCTTATTTGCCTGATGAGACTACCATCTCACTCATAGCTCAAAAGTTTTCTTGGTGGATGGATGTCATAGAACTAATAGCCAGAGTTGTCAAATAGGTACTTATGTATTATCGCAACCTATTGGTAACATAATATGAAACGAAGCACCTGGTTGCCAATTCAGCGCGTACAACATGTAGGAAATCAGGGTTGCCAACTTGACAAATTATTAATAGAGTTGGCGATTGCTGCGATAATGCGCAAGTACCGACAAATATTTTTAAAGCCTGAAAGAAACTAATATTCAAGATGGAAAATAAAGACATTGGAACAGACGTGTACGAAAGTAGTACATTTTAATATAGGGTTGAATGAGGTCATTTTTTATTTTGTATTTCATAGTGAGAACTTTTTTAATTAATCTATAAATAAAAAAAAATAGTGTAAAGAATTTAGTTTGTATTATCGATATTCTTCTGTGGTAAACAGCATTTATTTGTGATTTTCTTGTAAAATGATAATCATTATTATTCTTTCCTGCAGGAATCCGAGAATGGCTTGTATATTTGTATGAGCTTATTCCTAGGATTTTGTCGAAAACATGTGCAAGCCTATTTTTTCAAAACATCTAATTCTTTGTTTCTTCATCTTAAAAGATTTAAGAGAGAGGTAAGATTTTATAATTAAAATTATGATTTTCAAAAGATCAGTTTTAATCATAGAAGTAACAAATTTGTTGGTTTAATTTTAATTTATAATTTTTTCTCCCCATTTTTATTTATTTGTTTTCATGATTTTGCAGCAAAGCTTTGAAACAATTTTTAACATGTATCTAACTGTGTGTATGTTTTTTAAATATTACAGTATATAAAAACTTTTATGTTCCTTGTTTCAAAAATAAAGTTTGATTATTTAAATTTTCATATAATTAACATTGTATATAGTCACAAATATATTCATGGGACTGTCTTGCTTTCACCTTTTAGTAAGTTTTTATTTTCTTATTTTAATGTATATCATTGTATCTTTAGCACATTTATTTAAAATGTTTTAAATTTTAGGTATTTGTGTATTATACCATCTACCAATTTTGTCAATTCGAAAGACATTGCTAAATTTTGTTGTCATATGCGCAAACAAGATCGTGTTTGTACAAATGTGGGAGCAGTTTTTCCTTGATTGGCTTATCCCAGCATATATATATATATATATATATATATGACAAATTGGTCAGTGGTATAATACACAATAATAAAGTTTTAAAAAAAAAACACTGTCAATTTTTTATTAAAATTTATCTTATTATATGCTTTAAAGAATTCTATCAAAGAAAATCATTCAAAAAAGTTTGAAGAGGTTTATTTTTTAGGGTAATTTTTCTATGCTTTGTGTATATGTATCATTGTTTTCTTAAAGCAATTTATACTAAAAGTTATTACTTGTTCCTCTAATAATTGAAGCATGTATGCATGATTGAATTTTTTTTGTTTTGCATTTATTGATTTATTAATAAATTTCCTATTCATACTTTTATACTAGTACAAAAACTAATATCTCTGGATTATTATATGCTTGTACATTTCGTCATTTTTGTATGTACTTTTTTAAAATTCTTTAAACAAAACATTTTGTTGTACATTCTGTAAAATTATTCTTTATATCTATTCTTTGTCGCACTTGAAAGCTCACATAATCTGCATTTGCTATTTAATGAAATTTATATGTTTGTATAAAAAGTTTTGTTTTAAATTTTATATTTTTAGCTTATTTTTAGTTATACTTTCAATGCAGCTTTTATGGGATTCAATTTGTCAGATATTAATTAGTAAAATGGTTCATTGTTTTAAAAGAAATTAATTTAGTACACTTGGAATAAATATATAGAATCCTGTCTTTTATTTTTTCCTTTTCTAATTTTGTTATTTTGATTCTTAAATCTTTTACATAAAAAAAAAATTCATTGTATTTAGATAAATTGTTTTAACTTTAATGTTACTGTTTACAGAATTACTTTGAAATTACCTAATGTACTTCATAAGTGAAATATATTAACAAATTATTGTAATTCTGCCTTTATATTTTAAGTGTGCAAGATGTCATTTACATGTATAATATGATATAACTAAGTATTTCATGCATGTTAATGCAAAATAAAATCTTGTAATTTTCACGAATTTTTTTCTTAAGTATTGGTATTAAATGAAATAAAGTTATAAATCATTTGATTAATTTCTTTTTGATCTAATTTGTTGTAAAGTACACCTACTAAAATTTGGAATTTTGACATAAATCTGTAGAGCTGGGAAATATCAGATTTCATTACTAAATTTGCTTTTAAAAATAAATAATTTGAAAAGGCTGACATTTTTTTATCACTGAACTGTCAATGACATTTTATTTTATGTATG
>BMAV01009150.1:106342-122275 GCA_019973955.1 Trichonephila inaurata madagascariensis | reverse complement strand
TGCACACAATATATTTTTAAAAAATATCGGTGTCAGCATAATGACATAATAAAATGGATCTTTCATTAAAAACCTCCGTTTTGATCATCTCTAGTTTATATATATATATAATATGTATGTGTTGAAAGATAAAAATCAAAGCAGTTGCTTTTAATTTTTTTTTCTTGTATCACAATGAGAACATGCATTTGTTTTGAAATTTCTTAAAGATAATAAAAAATATAAACTTTTTTTACATGTATGCATATATGAGAAGAGGAATTTTTTACTTTTTAAACATTGAAATTTATTTTTTGTAAAAAAAAAGTTGACAAACTTTTTTTTATTTGTCTGTAATAATACAAATTCCTTAGATAAAATAAGTATTTCTTCTAGTTTATTGGATATTTTTTTTAAGAATGCATTTTAAGAAATTTCATCTTTAATGTAGTAGTAAAATAAAAAAAATACCAGTGGGAATATTATTAAATGCAGAAATTTTTTTATGTAAACTGTTTTATTTTTTGCATCATGCTGACCACCTAACTGAAACATCTGCACATGCACCTCAGCATCTTAAGTCATGTAAACTGAGATAGGCACAGTAGGCCTTGGCCCTCATGGGCTGTTGTGTTACTGAGTTCAGCTCAGTTTTATTTTTTGCAAATTTGAATTTTTGAAAACTAATAATGCAATTAAAAATTTCTACTCTCCTTTGGTATGTACACATAGCTAAGCATCTAAAGTTATTTTATAAATTTTGTGAGTGCCAACATGGTTTGAATGCAGTTAATGCACAAATAAATGGTTCAAATGAAATATCACAAGCCATAAATTTTCTTCTACTATTTTTACTTAGCGGCTACAGCTGTTAAATATTTTTGGATGCAGGCAGTGGAAGGTCAATGAACTACTTTCTTGATTACTAGGGTTTGTTTATTAGAGATTTTACTTGGTTGAGGTGAAGGTAGTTAGTTGTGTGTGATGTTGAATACAACAGAAGTGTTTCTCTTGAAATTAATTCTTTGAATTTGATAAAATATTAAAACATTTCTTTGGCTGAAAGATCATATTAAACAAAGCAATAGCAAACAGATGCTTAAGAGTCTGTGATTGTGGAAAAATTAATCTTATTTTATTAATTGTATGAAATATGAATTCTAATTTTTTGTGGTAACTGCTGTTAATAAATGGTTATAAATTAAAGGAGTAACATTTTGTATTCTTTTTTATCATTATTTCTGTGTTTTTTTATTCTTTTTGCTTTGAATTCCCTTCGATTTTTATTTTTAAGCGAAAGGTACCTTTTTGTATTGCTTTCTAGCTGTGATTATTATATTTTAAAGTTATCAGAAATTAAATTAAGTGGTTTTTTTAAATATTGATGCCAACATTACTTTGGAAGAAATAATACTTTTAATGATTTTCTAGAATATGAATGTTACTAAGTAGTTTTTGGTGGCTATATATTTTTCGTTTCCTTTTAAATTACTTTTTTGTTATAAATGTGGAATTATGAAATTTTAACATTCAGAATGGTAAATAAAAATTATGCATGTTGAGTGGCCAATTTTTTGATGATCAACTACTTGTATTACTGGACTAATTTTTTATCTTTAATATGTGAGGATTCTGTTTAACATGAGTTATTGAATATTTTCTAATTAACAGGTGATATTGGTAAGTGTTATAAGGAGTCTCTTATATATCTATATCTTGTGCAATAGTTTACTTTCCAGTTGTAGAAGGATTTAATGGTTCTTGACTTTTAATTTCATTCCATTCATTTTCAATTGAGTTGAAGTTCATAGATTTTGAAGATTTGTATTTTCATCATGCTGAATGAAAATATTTTGAACAGTTGTAAAAGTTAATTTAACTACATGTATTTGAGGGATAATCATTTTAAATTTAGAATAGCTGGTAATTTTTTTCATTGATGGATGATTTTGTGTTGAATAGTGAGGGGTAAGTAAAGGTCCCAATTTCATGACTTTATTTTCATTACCAATAGATTTAAAATGTGATTTTTTTTTTTTTTTTTTACCTAAGTGGTCCAAATTTTTGCTTCCCTGGGTCATATTGGGAGAAGAATTGTTGTTTGAGCCTGCACAGCATAATTCTAACTCTTGACATAAGTGCATGGGTAAAAAATATAAAATATATAGTTATATATATAAAGGCTGTGCTATGTGGAATTAGATTGACTCTGTTTTATACATCTTATGACATTTTGTATGCAATGTTTTACAAAAATAAGTATAACTTTAAATTGTAAAGTTAATGTGTGAAATTTTTGACAGTGAATCTTTTAATATAACACATCAATATCTGCTTCAATTGAAGTGGTTACAATTATCAAGGTATTTATTTAATATTTTAAATTCAATTTTACTCTTATTATACTTCACTCTTGAAAATAGTCGTCTCACAAATGTATGGGTTTCTGAACAATAATGACTTGAATAACAAAAGATTGTGCTACTGGGGATATTTTGTCTTTGGACACAGACATGATTTATAAATACCAAATTAAAAAAAAAATTCATAAAGTCTCTAAGTTGAGTGTCAGATTGCAGTTATGCATTCCATTTGAAAAATTTCTGTGCTGGAAGCATATGGACTATAGAGTAGTAAAAAAAAAACAACTTTAAAACAAAAAACATTTTTTTTTTTCATATCAATTTTCAGATATTTGTATTAAATTGCAAAATAAGGTGTGTATTTGCACCGTTTTAGCATTATGTTCAACTGCCTTGTTGAAATATACAAAAATTGTTTCCCTTTATTTGAGTTTGTCATAATTGCAGTTTTGTTTGGAATACATTTATAGTCTGAAGTATTGTACAGATAAGTTTAGTTTTTACCTTGAAGACATTAATGTTTATTTTTTTAATCAAGTTGTATTTAGATTTGCTTTCAATACCATAAACAATTTTATTTCATGGAGTATATCAGTCTTTTGAACATTTTACAATGAGTGAGTCATCTCATTTCTATAAAGAATATATCACAGTATTCATCAATAAAGATTAAGGTCTTGAGCCCTTGTAAAATTTACCATCTTTACGGTAATTTATCTAACAGTCTTTTTTTTTTTTTTTTTTTAAAAAATCTTTCCTGAATAAATAGTTCTAAAGAATAAGGCTGGTTTCAGACAAAGGAACAGCTAACCTAGTAGATAACAGGGATTGTAACATGATAGTTTTAGATAGGAATTCTTTCTCTCTCTATACTCAGTCAACTCAGACTCCCAGGTGACTATCAGGCATAAGTGCTGCTCATGTTCTCATTTCCATGAGTTGAATGAATGCAAAGGAATATTATTCAGACCTGTTAACTAGTTAAAAGAGAACAGAGTTAAATCAACTACTAGGCTATCTTATCTGAAATTGGACTAATGCTGTCTGTCATAAAAGATCTGGACATCTTTGTTAGCCTCAAAAGAAGTCCACAATGTTATCTATTTCTGGCTACATGTGTTTGTGCAAATAAAGCACCAATGTTAATTCAGTTATAGCTCAAGGTTTGTATAATGCTCAGATCTCTCTGAAGGGGGAGGGGATTCAAAAGAACAATTTGGCCCAAGAACTCTTAAATTAATGTGTGATAGTTATATTTTCTTTCAGTGCACATTAAGTATTTTTTTTTTTTTTTTCGTTTCTCATTCTCGTCTTAGACCAGGGGTAATCCATGAACTCTTAACTCTCCTGTTTTTGATTCACAAATATTGAAAAGAAGTCTTTAAAAATTATTTTACATAAGAATAACTTGCTTTCTATGGTTTTTCTAGATAGAAATCATATGATCCAATAATTGTGAAACCTAACAGTGTAAAGAATTGTCAAAAGCCTTAAAATAACTGAAAAAGTGCAAAAGATGGACTGCACATATAAAAGATTTTTGACAAAGAATATTTAAATTCCTTTTTTTTTTTATATATATACATTCAAAAGTAAAAATTAAAGTTCCATAAATATTTAATGATTACATGATGCAATAGCTAACTTCAAAAGAATGCTTTAAATCTAATTTATGATCAGCACTAACACACACACATACATATGAATTGCAAGGACCTGCCATATACAAGGATATACACTGCCAAATATTTATATACATCATAGTCAAAACATAGGAAAATATGAATCATGAATGGGGGAACAAAATCAGATTTGTTTTAAAAAAAATTTTTTTTGTTTTAATTCAAGCAATTAAATACTGTTGTTTAGAAAGTCTTTAACCCCCTCCCCGTTTTTCAAAGGTGGCATTTAATAAAAAATAACTAAGAAAGGATTGGTATATAATTAGATTGCATTAAGTTTTGAGTCATTTGTTACATAATTGTTATGTTAAAACCACCAATTTTTATGAGTAACTAATTGGAAAAACTTTCAAATTTCTTTTGAATTCCACATTTTGCATGCTGGGATTGTAAAGCTGAATTCTGTTTTTGATCACTTTCTGAATACAATTAAAATTCCATGCAATATTTCCTTTCCATTATATTGAACAAGTTTCGAATTCTTTCTGCAAGAAGGCTCAATTATTAATGATGAAATTCTTAACAATAGAATGCAGTGTCTTGTTTTCAAGTTCAACTTGAAATGTGAACTAAGGTTTCTATATTTCATTAGTACAACTATTTTATTATTCTTGATATTTCAATATCTGCATTAATCAGTTCTCTAAGTTGTCATTTTTCTTTTTAAATTTATTCCTCCACAAGTAATACATTTCAGTAATCGGGGTAATAATTCAACAGTCCTTATGTACTTGCAATCTTTTTCTCAGTTGCAACAATATAATGCTGTAAATGATTTAGATAAAATTGGCCACTCAGTATATTATTACTAAGGTATGTTTTGTTCAGTTTTTGTTGATTCTGTGGTGGAATTAGTTATTATATCTGTATTTTGTAAAACAATAATAGAATGGGATGCATTTATTTTCTCTTTCTTGCTGCAAAACTGTACGCGGAATGTGCTTTTTTTCTCTGTTAGGCTAAAAGTAGACAAGTTGGCTGGACTCCTTTGACGCCAATGAAACTTGGCGACATGTGCAGGCATGTAATGCAGGTATATTAAAAAGCCATCTCTTTATAATGTTATATATATATACATATATATTCAAAGAGATATTTTTCAAGAAAATTTTTCTCTATATTTATTGAGTGATCTACGTATTTGTCTTAATATATCTATGTATTAGTTTTTAAGTGACTGATGCCTTCTGACTTTGTGTTATGTTATACTTGAGAGTGAATAAAATGTAGTATAATTTTAACTTTATTTTAATTTAATATATTAACCCTTTGCACTCTACTTTCAGTATTGCATATAAACTTTTATTTATTTTTAAGAAATGAATTAGTCATTTATATCTAACTTTACATTTTATTTGTTCAGGATTAGGTACTAAAATGCTTAGTTTTCCATCAGTTCTCCGAATCTGATCTTTATGGTTATCTATGTCCCTCCCCACTTCCCGCTTGTCTGAAATCTTTCGTTAAGGAAGAATCAATGCATAAACCAATCTATTTTACACTCATGCTAGTAACTTCTAATTTACTAACTCCATTCTGCATGTTTTCAAAATCCATTTTGGATTGGAAAATTAATGTATGTATATACTGAATTATATATATATAGACAAAGTGAAAAAAAAAGAAAACAAAAACTCTTGTCACTGCTTGCAATTACAAAAATTGCAAACTATTGCTGAGTGAAATCTCAAGTGCTTGCATTGTGTTTTATAGTTATTTAATGTTACAGTCTGTAGTTTTCCGGAGTAAATTGTGTTGTGCACAAGTGCAAAGGGTTAATTTATTGCTTTGGACTAATTTTTTTCTGTTTAATGTGATATAGGGGAATTTAGTTACATTTTTTAATATTAAATTTAAAAAATACTGCTTAATTAAAGCATAGTTTATGAATATATCCTTTGTAATTCAAGTGCATGATTTTGTTATGAATGTATAATTGTAGCATGACTATTGATGTTCTGGTTAAATTAATTGACAAGATGCAATTTTTTTTTAATATATGTATGATGTATATTTCTGAATGCAATATTGAAATGTTTGAACTAAAATAAGAATTAAATCTTAATTCTGATACAATAAGATATAAATTTATTGTGGTTAAAATGTAATAAAAATAAAAGTTTTTATACGATAATAGATTCTTTTAATTCTTAGTTACTTTAATGTATTTTTCTTACTGTCTTTGAAAAGAAAAAAAAACTAATTTTTATCATACAATATACATACAGTTATGTAGTCTGTGAGTATTTTCTTCCAGCTTGACTGTGTTTTATAAGTTTTTTATTTCACATGGATTTTTTTTTTTACTATTTTTCATCACACAATAAGTTTGTATTAGTTTTCTATTGAACATGAGGTAAAAAGTTAACATATATATTTTTTTTATCTACATAAAAAGTTGGAAAAATATTTGAGAACATAAACTTTGAATTAAAGCTACAAGCATCATATTTCTAATTTATAAACACTATTCTTTGAATCAATTTAGAATTTCTGTTTTATTTTATTTAAGTTTTTCTATCTTCAACTATCTTTCAACCATATAATTATACCATTAAATCAAACTTAGATATGATTACTTTATAATCATTCTGGATTTTTTTTTTTATGAGAGGAGATTCTGTTTTTATTTTTATGTAGTATTATATTTAATATTTATTTGTAAACTTCAATACTTGTGTACTTAATATGCAAGTATTTGAAGAATTTTTTTTTTTTTTAAGCCCTCAACTTTGTTATGCTTTGAAATATTTGATTTTGTATTAATTTCAATCTCTTAACTATATAGTTTTATAACATATTGAAAGGATTTAATAAATTATAACTGTTGAACTTAATTTTTAGAATGTTTTCTGCTGTGATAATTAGAAGTAGTGCTACTATGGTATTTTTTACATTCAGAATCTAAATATAATTTTTACTTTTGCAGGTTGAAGGAACTGATGTTTCTACTAGCAACCCAACTAAGTTAGCGATTGGTAAGTTTTTCATTAAATTTTGCTTAGGTTTCAAAAGGAGACGTGTTAAATTATAATATCTGAAACCTATGTAAAAGCCATTGAAAAAAATACATTTTAGTATGAAATATTGAAATTTGTAAATAAAAACTTTATTTTCTTATCATTGAAAATAACCATCATTTATACAAAAATTGACAAAAGTTAACTGAGCTGGTGAAAAAATTGAAGCACAGTATTGTTATAAGTTTTTATATACACTGACAGGAAAAAAAATCCCAACACCAAGAAAATGAATAATGAAATTTGGACTATGCAGTTGTCTTGTTAAAATATTTGATTAAATTGTCAAGATCACAGGTTAATTTAAGCTAAAAAAAATGCATTTCAAACATGAAATGCTGTTACATTAATAGCCAGTGTAACCTCCAAAATTTTGAATTCAAGCATGCTTGCATTGTGTCATACAGTTGTACTTGTGTCAATACTGGGACGGTCAGTGCTGGCTGTGGATAATGGTGGAGTTTTCATCCAATGGTATCCCATACATGTTCAATTGGAGACGGATCTGGTGATCTTGCAGGCCAAGGTAACATGTCAACACTTTGTAAAGCATATTGTGTTACAATAGCGGTGTGAGGGTGACCATTATCCTGTTGGGAAAACTCCCCCTTGAATGATGTTCATGAATAGCAGTTCACACACATGGATAAGACTGATGTGCAAATTTGCAGTCAGTATGTTTGGGTAACCACGAGAGTGTTCCTGCTGTCATAGGAAATTGCTCCCCAGACCATGATTCCTGATGTAGGCCCAGTGTGTCTAAGTCGGCGACAATTTGGTTACAGGAGTTCCTCTGACCTTCTGACTAACACACGGCCATCATTGGCAGCAAGACAGAACCTGCTTTCATTAGAAAAAACAACAGATCTCCACTCCATCCTCCAATGAGCTCTGGCTTGATGCCAGTGGTTTGAAGTCAGTGGAACACGCGCTACAAGGTGCCTGTGTGTGTGGCTCAGATGTAACAGATTTCCAACAGTTCATTGTGTCACTGTGGTACCAACAACTGCAGCTGGAATTTCTGCCACAGATGCAGTACAATATGCCACAGCCGTACACCGAATATGGCGGTCTTTCCTCTCAGTAGTGCCTCAACCTGGACTTCTTGAGGTAGCACCATCCCTTGACCACTGCTCCCAACAATTATGCACAGTGGATAAATTCTGGACAAGTCTTTCTGCAATATCGCGGGGAGGGAATCCACCTTCTCGTAGCCCTATAACACGACTGTTCTTACTCGGTGAGCTGTTGATAATGACTTCTGTGTCTTCTTAAAGGCATTTTTCACTAATACCTGCTCAATACATCAAATTTCAGTCAGATAACGCTCATGAACCTTACAGAAAGCATTTAAAGCAGCCTTGATTTGCAAGTTCTGTGTGGTGCTACTAGTGCCACACTGAAATGCGGAATTTGAATCGATGTCATTTTTCAGATGTATAAACACGCCTACCAAATTTTGTTTTTCTAACACAAGTCTGTCTTTGTGTTGGGGTTTTTTTCCGTCAGTTTAAATCAATAAAAATATGTTAGTATAACATAATGACATTTTTCAAGTTGCCATTCTGAAGATAAGTAAATATTTTACAGAAAAATTTAATATCTAGTTATTCCTGAATAAATTACTCAGTTTTGCAGTATTTGAGAAATGTTCATTCTTATCTATTTTAAATAAGCCTTCTTTTTAGTATATTTGATCTTAAATATGTTATGCTAATGTATACCAATGGGCTCAATTCATGTGACGTCATAGCCTCATGATAGTGAAAGCCACGTGATTCTAGCCAATCAATTCAAAAACTCATGCGACATCATAATCACACAATAAAAACTATCTAGTGTTTCCAGCTAATCGGTTCACATGCTCCAATGTTGCCAAGTTTGGCTCTTTGCAGAAACTTTCTCATAAAAAATACATTGTATACAAAATGCATTTTATTTAAAAGTATAAACATAAAATATGCTTTTTTTTAATTTAAAAAAAATCTTTTTGAAGACATTTTTTTTTCTTTCTAACATTTAAACACCTTTACTCAAATATAAAACTTGAAATTTTATCAGAGTTTTACAAATAGAATAAAAAGTACAATTAGTTTAATGTTTGTTTTGAATTCAATGGAAAACATGTGTTTGTTTTTATCATGGGACTTCATGAATTGAGACCATTGAATAAAGTACTGATGTAATTTTTTAATTTGCCCACAAAATTCTTTGCAGTTTGAAAAACATGAAATGTTGGTAATAGTTTAATTATTATACTAATCAGATTTGCTCATTTTAAATATATTATCTCATGAATATTTAAAGCTTTCATTCTGTAATCTATTTTGTTTATCTCCCATTCGTGGAACTCTTTTTAAGAACACTTATTTACTGATTCATTTGCAGTTATTTATGGAACTGAAATCATAGTATTATAAGCAGTTGAATAGGTATCAAATGATATGCACATTTTTGTCATATAATGTGTAATTACATCAATCGAATTTTATTTCAGGTTTAGAAGGAGGTTTCAATGTAGGTGGTAAAAAATATGAATATGAGGATCACAATAGCATTGTTCTTTTGCCTGAATTTCATGTTATTTCATTGCCCTGTCCTGATCTACCTGAATCTGTAAGCAAAATAAACTGAAATCTTATATTTTTAAGTAAATGTTTAAATGTGTTATTAAGCTAATATATATAATTTTTAGCTAAATATTAAAATAATTTGTGTATTTTGTTTATTTATTCTAAAAAATTTAGGTCCAACTTAGCATTGGTTCCATTCTTGAAATTGATGCTGCTAGTATTCAAGAAGAAGCAGATGCTTTGGCAGGAACTTGGGATGGAATGGCGAGAGAAATTACTAAGTAAGACATTTGCATTAAAAGAAATAGTTCAATAACTTTGAAATTGGGTACAGGTGAAAAAATGGTTTTGAAAATCAAAATTAAATCCTTACATCTAGATACATTTTAATAATGATTATATATTGATAAAACTGAGTATTTTATTGTGATAGAGCTTAATATTTTCAAAGTAAGAATAAAAACAAGTTCTTTTTTTTTACATATCTCTTCTCTATCATCATAGTATTGAGTGCTAACCATTTTGTATAATAAATATTTTTAATTTAAAGTAATTAAGGAAATATTTAAGTATGACTTATGTTAAAAATTTTCAGAGTGCCAATGGCAAAAAACATATGTAATCGCTTTCAAACAATAATGACTAATGAGAATTGGTATTTCCAATAAAATTATGTTTGTACTTCAGAAGTTTTTAAATATTTATTGGAGAAAAGCAACTCATTCTCTCATCATGAAATTTCCCGAGCAGTTTGAAATTGAGACTTTAAATGTGGCAGACATGTTTCTTTTGTTAAGGAGAGATTTTATAAGAACCGGGTTCACAAAAATTGATTCCCAGAGGGCTGGGGGAGTGCAATGTAGACACACGCAAAAAAAAATCCTATTTTTGAATTATGTTACCTGCAGACTTTAAATTTGGCAGGGTAGAGATCTGCTTCAAATGGGTTTTACAGAAATTGACTTGGGACTGTGGGGATTTTAAAAATTCCCAGTTTAGAACCATAAACTTTAAATTTGGCAGGGGTATTTCTTTTGTTCAGTAGAGATCCACTAAAAACAGGTTTTATGGTTAACAATTAATACTTTTGTTTTAGAAATTCAAGTTCTATCATTTATTAATCTAGAGACAAGTGCAAAAAGAATGTTTTTTGAATATGATGAAAATCTTAATACTGGAACTTAGATATCAATAATTTATAAAAACTAGAGTCATACAGCATTAAAAACTGCCCTGCAAAATGAATGGATAATGGCTAGTATACATATATTTCTTTTTTAGGCATGCTGAACTAAATCAACTTGATAATGGTGTGAAAATTCCTCCTAAAGATTGGCAGTGTCAGGTTTGTGGTTTAAAGGAAAATCTGTGGCTTAATTTGACAGATGGTGCTATCCATTGTGGTCGAAAGTATTTCAATGGCCAAGGAGGTAATAACCATGCTGTTGAACACTATGAGAAGACAAAATACCCTCTTGTTGTAAAGTTGGGTACTATAACTTCTGAAGCATCTGGTATGTATGAGAAATGACATGTTTTTTGTGGTATTTGTAAGGGGTGGAGGGTGAAAGTAGCTTAGATAAATAAAATTGGCTCAAGTCGCAGGCTATTCTGAAGTTGTTTCAAAGCTAAGTTAGCCTTCTTTCCACGAAACATGAGAAACCACCTCTTTTTCATTTCACACTCCCTTAAATTTTGCCTGCACAACTGGTATTTTTCGTATTTTGTTCTTTCCCTCAAGGGAAATCTTTTCATGTTAAGGGGGGGGGGGACCAACATGAAAGTACATAGTTGTTTATTGGGAACGTTGTATTATTTTATGTTAACCGATATTTCGTCGTAAGTGATTTTGTGTTAAACATATTTCACTGTACTTAAATATTTTTAGAATTACTAGTAAATGTTTATTTCATTAATTTAATGTTGTAACAACACAGCTAACCTCTATGAAGCCGAAAATATCTATAATACAATGGACATCCCTGTTAGACAATTTTGAAATTGGAGTCTATGAGGTGTGACACAAAAAAAACGAGAATGATCCAATAAACATTGTACTTACCGAATCAGTTCTTCATGACAGTATCACCTTCAAAGTAATTCCCTTCAGCACTCACACACTTCATTGTTGGTAACAGTTCTAGAATGAGGTTTTTGGAAGTCCTTTAAGGAGATTTTCCATTTTGCCTCTTCAACTGAGGTAAAATAAGTTCATTTTTAGCAAGATTTAACTGTACAAAATAAAAAGTTGCACAAGGCCAAATCAGGTGAATAAGAAGGGTGCTCCATCTGAGTAATGTTTTTGCTCGTCAGAAACTGCTTGCAGATAGGGCCATGTGAGCAGAAGCATTGTCTTGTTGCAACAGCCATGCATCACCCTCCATTTCTGGCCTTTTTTTCCAAATTTTTTCACAGAGTATTTTTAGTTATTACTGATGCCAACTGATTGGCAAAGGCCAGATCGAGGCCCATGAAATTCATCATGACAAATGGCTAAGTGACGCCTGTCGTTAGCTGTAGCTTTGAGCACCATACAGGTGACAGTATGATTTGGATCGTTTCCACCCCAATTTTGAGGGAGGACACCTGGTGGCCAGAAGCCTTCCACCTCTCTACTCCTTCCACCAACCACACGAGAGGACTTGCGGCTCGATGGCTATTTAGAGTACCCCCATGCCGCAAATTCACTATACATTTACAAACATCCATGTCTACTCTGGGATTCGAACGCAGTCCCTACGGCACCACAGTCAGCGTTGCTGACCACTATACCGGTTGAGCGACTAGTATTTTTAGTACTTCAATGTAGTAGTGTTGATTAACAGTCTGACCACTGATGGGAGTGGGAACCCACTCATATCATGAATTTTGTTTTTGTTTTGGTTTGTAATCGCTGACTCTTTGGACACCCAACAGGTTCATCATCTTCTATAACCCTTCCTCCTGATAACCTTTTATACCATTCAAACACATGTGTATGAGACAAAGTGTCAACTCCATAAACCTCGGTTAGTATTTGAATGTTTTTGTGGCTGATTTCTTAAGTTTCACTTGAAACTTGATGTTAATTCAACATTTTTCTGGCAGATTGCAGTTGCTCATGTGCACTCAATGACACAGTCCTACCAACTGGCGTGATTGATTAAAGTGATACTGGCCACACACATGGATAGAGGAAGTGTGTGAGATGACTTTACTGTTGCCAACTCCACTCTTTTTTCAAGCTACACACTTAGTCTCAGGGGGGGTCACACTTTGTATATACTTAGTAGTATGTGGAAGCTTTTTGAGGGGTAAATGAGTAACTTGGAAAATGTGTCATTACCCCAGAATTTCTTTGTTCATTTAGCAATAAAAATCAGTTTGAGAAAATGAAGATGAAGCAACTTCCCATAATGTAATGAAGTGTTTATTTTTGTGATAGATGTATTTTTGTTATTTAAATATAATTGCTTCTTGTTGAATATGATTATTTTGTTTGTACTCCTTTATTTCGAAATACATTTCAGCATAATTAAGTTATGAAAGTTTAGTTCTTAGTGCAATTAAACTAAAGTACATATTTATAGAAATCTGGAATAATTTAATATTTATACAAAAACAACCTGTTTTTGATTAAATTTATTTCTAAATTACTATATTATTTAGTTCTTGCTTTAAAGTTCTGTAAAAGATAATTAATATTAAATTTTAGATGTTTATTCCTATGATGAGGATAACATGGTGGTAGATCCTTACCTTCCTCAGCATTTGGCCCATTTTGGAATTAATATCAAGGACTTGCAGAAGGTAATTGTGATTAAATTTTGTGGTTTTTGACTTTTTTTTTATAAAAAAAATTAAAAGATCTGTAGGTATTTTTATAACTATGATGTTGAATTTTTCAGATTATTAAACTCCAGTGGTATAATTTTGTGTATCTTTAATCTGGAAGTGATAAATTTTACTGTGAAAGCAGCACAATTTATTTAGAATTTTGAACTGTATTTTAAAATTGTAAAATCATAGTAATTTGTAAATTATGTGATTAAAATGCATTATTTCTGTGAAGTTTTTTTTTAAAATTTCTATCCCATTTTTAGACTGATAAGTCGATGGTGGAATTAGAAATAGATCTCAACCAACGCATTGGAGAGTGGGCAATTATTCAAGAATCTGGTACAAAACTAGTTCCTTTGTTTGGTCCAGGCTATACAGGCTTAGAAAATTTAGGGAATTCCTGCTACCTCAATTCTGTGATGCAAGTTCTTTTCAATATACCTGATTTCGTAAAATGGTTAGTATTTCTTTAAGCTGAATTGTATAGTCAGGAAATGTTAATCCTTCTTTTATTTTGAAATTGCTTTGATAATTTATGGGAAATCAAATACTTTTATAAATTATTTTTGATTGTTTTCACTTTTTCTCAATGTTTTAAATATTGTATCCCCTTTATATGGAGTTTATATGATTACAATTTTTTTTGCAGTTATTATGAAAAATGTGATAACATATTTAATGAATTTATACTTGATGCACCAAGAAATATCAATGTACAAATGTAAGTATTTTTCTGTCATTTGTTATCTAATTTTTTATAACTTTTTTTCTCTACCCGCTTTAAAGGCTATGTAGGGGAGTGGGATAAAAAATTCTGTATTAAGTTTTATACTCTTTAGAATATTAGCTATTTCATTTTTTATAACAGAATTCTATTAATATTATGAAAAAAACTTTCTCATTTGGCTGTAAGTAATATCAAATTGATTTTTAAAAATAATGGTTAAATGCAAATGAAAGGGAATTGTTTTATTTACTTGTTTTCTTCTACAATAGATTCAAGGATGGAAAATGCTGAATAAGATATGGCAATTAAGTAGTTCATATATCTATTTTCTTTTTCAGGGCGAAACTTGCCTATGGTTTGTGGAGTGGAGAATATTCTAATGCCCCTGAAAATGCTAAAGATCCCAAAGAACCTGTTCCAGTAATTAATCTTCTTAATTTCTGCAGTGTGAATAATAAAAAATTTAAAAAATCTTTTGTAAGAAGTCAGCTGGGTGGCGTGGTTGGTTTGTCGCAGGCCTTCTGTACTCAAGGTTGCGGGTTCGACCCTGGCCCAAGTCGATGGATTTTCATGTTGTAGAAAATTCACGGTGGCCATGTCGTATGATTATGCGGCCATGTCATATGATTGTATGGTATGTAAGAATGCCCTATGAAGCCCAGTGGCTGAGTGGTTAGTGCATCGCGCTTCCATACCACAGGTCTGAGGTTCAAACCCTGGGCTGGGCAAGGTTGACTCAGCCTTTCATCCCTTCAGTGGGTCGATAAAATGAGTACCAAGTTTGCTTGGGAACTCAACACTGGGGGTTTTGCGTCAGACTGAGACCACTTGACCGGGACATCTGCTCATGCACCTCAGGGCCCATGGTCGTGTATACTGAGTTCGGCACAGTAGACCTTGGCCATCTGAGTTAAGTTAAAAGATCCCTAGGGGAGTGCTCTAGGCAAAATTAAATCCTAGTACAGGTTTCCATCGTCAGAGCTCAGGTGCCTTCCTCTAGGGAGGAAACTGAGCTTCAAAATTAACTGCGGTGATCGCTATCTGCCAACATGGTGCTACACTAAAAAGAGATATCAGCTTTTGGTGAATGTACTAGGTAGATTGATGAACTCTGTTAATAACTGTTCATAATCTGCCATTAGGAATTTTAAAAAAACCTTTTGTAAGAATCAAGGAATGTAGGTTGACAAACTGTGTTTTTGTAATAACCCCATTATTAATCACAGCCCTTGTTTTTGTCTCCAACTTCTAAAAGTATTATTTGAGATGAATATATGGATAGGAATTATCAAGAACTCTGAATCAAGAGCTCCGATTTGAAAATATATTTTACTACAAATGTAGTATTCGCTACTCCGTTTTTCAATACATTTATGTCTGGAAGTGTTTCAAAACATTTCAAGAATTATACATTTCACCACACACAAAAAGCACTAAAATGTTGGGAAAATTAAGAATAATAATCTGAAAAATAAATTTGAAAGAACTTGTGCATACTTCAGAAAATATCTGCATCGATGAATATCTTTGCTTGGGAAGGATGTTTTCCCTTTTGTTAGTATATTTCAACCAAAAGATTGCTTTACAGAATAAAATATATAAACTGTACAAATCAATTTATGGTTACATACAAAATTTTTAAATTTTTTTTGGGGTGGGGTGGGGGGGGGGGGGGACAGAAATATCACACAGGCAGCTACAGGGCTTGTAGAGAAAATTGTGAAAACATCAATAAGAAACTTCTTTAAGAAGGGTATAATTTATATTTGG
>BMAV01009150.1:60114-91342 GCA_019973955.1 Trichonephila inaurata madagascariensis | reverse complement strand
GGTTCCACCCCAATTCCGAGAGAGAACACACTGGAGGTGGTCAGGGGCCTTGCACCTCTCTTCCATTTCCACCAACCCCACGAGAAGACTTGTGGATAGATGGCTATTTAGAGTACCTCCATGCCTCAAAGGCACTATACATTTACAAACATCCATTCCTTCCCCAAGATTTGAACCCAGGCCCAACAGTCAATGTCACTAACCACTATATCAGATGGGTGACTGATTGTGAGTGTAAAAGGGTTAATGTGTGTTGTATGGATCTCCATTCAAAATTCATGTATATTTGAGAATTTTGTATAAATAATTTAAATGGCCTAATTTTTTTTGTAAAAACACATTTAGTTCTGATTGAATTCCTTTTTTTTCCTATCAATAGTCTGAGTTAACATTAGTTTTTATATTACTGAATAAAATTTTTAAAAAATTACAATCCTTGTTTTTAAATTTGAATCATGAAAGATAACTTTGATATATTTATTATACTAACTGTTATAATTTCCAAAATGAAATTTCAAGTTTAGTATTATAGATTCTAAGTGTTAAAAGAAATTGGCATATAATACATTACTAAGACTAAATTTTATTTTACTTTTCCTAATGACAGTATGTTCTTCTTTTAATAATAAAATTACTGTGCTTCTGTTCACCAGTTCCCCTTCCGGCAGTGTAAATTGATTCATACGATTTGTTCATGTTTCCTGTTACTTATTTATTGTGAAATTTCCTGATGATAAAATTCATTATAAACAATATCTGAGTGTTTTCCTTTATGATACTACATCTCATTTTTGTCGTAGATTGTTATGCTAGTTTATACTGTAGAAGCTAATTTTGAGTGAGAAAAAAAATAAAAGACAATCAGTATTTGTTTTAGAGATATGAAAGGGAAAAAATGGAAAATTACTCTTTTTACATCATAATTGATTCCAGAAAAACAATTTAATAATATACAGAACAGTTTGCTTGTTTGTGTAATTAAAATAGATGTGTGTTAATTTTGACAAAATTTTGCATACTTGATTTTAAAACACAATGAAGGTTACTGTGTACATAAGATGTCTAATAACTTCCCACTCAAAGTTTTTATACTAGAACATCACATTCAAGAGACTGATCTATTCTAGTCAATGAAATGAGAACTGATTTACAGTTTCCATTGTTTTACAAAAAAGAAAATGCATCATCCACTTCCACTGAATTGATGGAAAGAATGGAAAAACCCTAAAAGTGTATTAAATGCAAAGTTATCATAACAATCTTCATAAAAATGGTCATTTTTCTTCTGTTATGACAGATGATCATGGATTATCATTACCAAAATGACACTGTTTGCTCTTTTAAAGATGTGATAAAATCTAATTCAAAATCAATACTTCTAGTTTTGAGGTTCTAGTAAGAATTATTTAATTTGCAATTATTTATGGTTTTTTTTAATGTGTTTAAAAATTACAATGAAATTGAACTAAAAATTTATAGAATTTTAAAGTTAGTTTCCTTTTAGTATTTTAAATTACATACTAAAGAGTTTTTTTTTTTTTTTTTTTTTAATAAAGTAACATATTGTACATTTAAGAATTGATATTCAAAATTTTTTCCTTTAGTCAAATTAAGATGTCATTGATATAATTTCTATTGAATGAATGATTAAAATGTTCTTTTTAATATTCATATATGCATATGCTTATATAAGAATTATCATATTTGATGGTCATAGTTCGCATACTTTAAATTTTTACGTCAATTTCATCATTTGTACGAGTTGAACTAAATATTTATGGTTTTTTTTTTTCATTTTATAAATTGAAAAATCTATTAAAAAATTTAAAATAAGGAGAAATATGTACATATTCTTTTTGTATACATGTACATATATACATTTATATTATATAGATGTGATCTACTATATCAATGCAATTGTGTGAATGTCTTAGAGAAGAAAATATTTGAATTTGTGTTTATCTTAATTTTTATGTGATGTTTCATAAAAGTATGTATTTGCATTTCCTGACTGAATAGCATAGATATTAATCATCATATTAATTAGTAATATCTCATGTTATTATGACTAAATTTTTAAATCAGATTTACTAAATAATTTTAATTATTAAAAATTGATTATATTAAGAAAAAATACTTTTGATGTACAGGATAATAACTTGGAAAGAGCTGTAGATTGGATTTTCAGTCATGCTGAAGAAATGGAAGTTGATTCACCTGCTGCAACTGAAGTGAAAGCTCAATTCCGTGATGGAGCAGAAAGTAATAATTTTTTCTTCGGTTATTAACTAAACTGAAAAAACGGGCATGAAATTTATAATTTAAAAAACTTTTTACATCCTAATTTGTGTCGTGAAAAATACTGTAGCAAGTAATTTCATTACTAGTTATTGTAATTTTTGATCAGTGTAATTTAATAATTTATTAGCGATTGCCTTGTATTCTAATACTAATTCTCAACTATTAATATGCATATTTCTGGGAGTATGTTAAGAATTTTGAACAAAAATAGAAAGTAAGCAGTTAAGTTAAAATGTAAATTTAATACCCTAATTATAGATGCTACAGTTTTAAAATCTTGGAAGTAAATTTTTAGTCATTGATATTGAAATGAATAGCCTTCTATACCAAAAAAGATGCATACTATCCATCTCTGATGGTGCTTCTTGAATATTTAAGAGTTTTTTCATTTTTCTAACACTGTAGGTAACTCATTACAAATATGTGCGTATTTTTCATAATTATTTTAGTGTATCAAATTAGTGCATCTTTTATAAATTTTTTATGTTTAGTACAATTGAGTAATGTTTCATGCTTTATTTAGTAATGTGTGCTCTATATTTAAAATTTTAACTAGAATTTTGTGCAGAAAACCTCATAATTTCTTAAGGGCTGTTCTTAGTAGATGAGTTAATGATTCCTTGACAATTATTAGCTTAGCAGGGTTTCTAATACTTTTAATCGCAGAAATTGTGTGAAGTCTTAAATCTACCTTTTAGGGTTTCAATTCTAGAAGGTACTAAGGGGTGTGATTTTTTTTTATTATATATAAATCACACAACACAATTTTGAAAATCACCTATTTGAATCTCTAAAAATGATAGTTACATTAAGTCTATTATATATATATATATACTTAGTATATGAATTGCATACAATACATTTTGTGATTGTGTTAAATTAAAAAGATAATGCAGGCTTTTTAAAAAATATTTGACAGTTAGAAAGGAAATGAACTAAAATTATACACAGTAAATAGCACTAAATCTTTAAATATATATAATAAAGAAAAGGGGCATGATTTTTCAAAATGTTCCTAATTAATGGTTATATGAATTTTTATACATTTTAAATTTGGTCATATTTTATAATTGTATTTTTATTTGTAAAATTGAATATTTTATGTATTTTGTTGCTAAAACCCATGTCTGCAGAATATATGAAACATTTAATAAATTTGATTTTTATTTTGTATAATCTTTTGCCCTTTCTAGAGTACAAGTTGGTGGCATTTATAAGTCACATGGGAACATCAACTGTTGCTGGTCATTATGTATGCCACATTTTTAAAGATGGCCGCTGGGTTATTTTCAATGATAATAAAGTTGCCTTGTCTGAGAATCCTCCTAAAGACTTAGCATATTTGTACATATATCAGCGAATATCCGTATCTTAATTGTTTAATTTAAATTCTATTACAAACTGACATCTTGATACCTTAACCAAATTCTGTACATCAAATATTTGTATCTTGTATTAAAATTTATATATTATTTTTTTTTTACTGTTTTTAATATCTTTTAGTTTTTCTGTGGTATTGTTTTGTACTTTTATTTACATTTATTATTTTTTAACTTCTCACTTGCTCAGTAATCAAGTTGATTGCCAAAGAAAAATTTCCACTTAATAAACTAGACTTTCTGTAGAAATTAAATAAGGAATTATTTTGAAATAAGAATGTATTGTTTTTTAATACTAAGAATTCCTGCTTTTATGTTTATGATGCATTACATCTTTGTATGTCATAGATAAAAACTTTTCCCAAGTACAATTGCATTCTAGCAGTGAATTACTCGGTTAATAAAAGTGATGCCATTTATTAGAAGCAAATTTCATGTAAATTATGTATCGAAAATCTTCTCTCTATCTGTACTTATCTAAAATATAAATGTTTTGTTTTTTTTAAGGAGAAATTTATCTTTAAAAAGATTTTACTTCCGCAACTTTTTTTTAAGCTGAATAAGTTCATTTTTGACATAGCTTAAAGGTGATATTCAACAAATTTAAAAGAAAAAGAAACTTGTGTGGAGGAAAGATATTAGTTTTCTTTTTATTGTTTATATAGTAAAAATTTTAAAATTTTTAGCTTGTACTAAAATTTATATTCTTAAAATTTATGTACTTAAAATGTTTAAGCTTAAAGTAAAGTTTATTTTGCATAATATTTAAATTTTTACTAGAAAAATTAGATGAACTTAAAAGTGTTTTGGTATTGAACTCAACTCAGTAAGATTACTGAACTTTGTGCCTGAATTTATTGAATTAAATCGAAGTGTGATGTTTCATGAAAAGAATTTGTTTGACTTTAGATTTAATAAAAGAGTGATTTCATTTAGTTTTGTAGGCTTGATTTATTTTTGTTGAATAGTGTTTTTGTCACTTCAACTTCTTTATTGAATGATAAGTATTTATTAGTTCACTATTATTTAATGGGTTTCTATCATTTAAAACATAGCTGTCAATTGGAAGTTTACCTCAAAAGTTAAGACGACACAATTTTATTCCTTTAAACCAGAGGTTCCCAAACTTTTTTGTCTCATCGACCCCTTTTCAGCTTAGGGTAGGCCCCTGCTTCATTAATATTGAATTCTTGCAAATTTATCAAAAATGCCTTTTTGATATCTAATTCTATTACTACTACTTTAAAAGAATTAAATCTGAATAATGAAGTATAGTGTTTAAAATTTAAAAAGCACAACCGCGCTGAATCTTTTCACTAAGAAAAGCAACTTAAAAACTTCCTCATGATACTCCATATTTCGGGACAAGTAACGGGTTTGTCTTTTTAAAGCCAAAATTGCTAACAGCTATTTCTAAATTTTAAGATCTTCATTAATGCATATTACGATCAGTTCCTGTTATCACAAGTGATCTTTTTTTCCTAATGTGACCATACAAATTCATTACTTACTGTGGTATTATCATAGTCACAAAGCATTCTCATATCTAGTTTCAAAATCTGAATAAAATACAGTTAAATTTTGAATGCAGGTTAAAATGTCCTAACAGATTGTCTGTGACAAATTGAAAAAATAGGGGTCCTAAGGTAATAGTACTTCTTTAGCTTCTCTGGAAAGAAACGCTTCCTGTTTTAAAAGAATTTATGCTGTCACTTTGTAAGTGCAAATTAACTTCATTAAATTTAGTAATTAAATTGTTAAACAAATAAAATTTGGTTTCCACGATTAAAAATTTTCTTTTAAAATTAAAAGTCACGATATGGTTTAATGAGAGCCATTATCACATAGACCCCCCCACTTTCACCTCATGGACCCCAAAATTATTTTTTCGCTGACGAGGACCCCTTGCAGGTTGTCATAGACCCCTGGAGGTCTATATAGACCACTTTGGGAATCACTGCTTTAAACAACAGTTAAGCAATTAAAAACTTTATTGGTTTGTTACCATAAATTTTCTGGTTAGAATGCTATGAAAAAGGAAAATATTGACATCAAGTTTTAAAATGAGAAGTTTGCATTTTTAATTTAAATTTACTTTTATTTTGTAATTTCTATTATAGATATATATTACATCATATGTTCTCAACATGGCTATTCACCTGCAAATTGGTACTTATAAATTTGAAAAAGTTGATATTTTTTTTTTTTATCTGGGCTCTGAGCAGTGGTGTAACGTACACCCTCGCATTAAGAGGGGGGGGGCTCTAGGGAGCCCCAAACCTGAATTTGCAGGGGGCCCTAATTTCCGTTATGCCACTGGCTCTGAGGTTAACATAAACAATCTCAAATACAGAGAATTAATGATGTCACAATAGATGCTTTTATTTTTTGAGGAGGTATTTAAGATGAAATTTAATTAAAAGTAAAACTAAACTACAATATTTTCCTGTATATAATCAGTGGATTATGTGTTTAAAAAGTTTCAAATTTTGTTGTGCGTATTATACACCGCTGCGGATTATCTGAGAAAAAACATTCTCCATCAGAAAAGCTAACAATAAAGTTTTGAAAGAAATGCCGTTTATGTTTTATAAAATAAATAATTGGCGCTTTCATGACTCGACTGACGTATTTCAGCCATAACTAGTTTTTGTCCAATTACATTCAAAAAACGAATTCGGTTCCTCTGAAGGAAAAAACAGTTACTAGTCGCTGGCGCCATTTCCAATTTTCTCTTCACTAGAGCTATTATGTCCTTTGAAAGTTTTCATCATGTTGAAGCGAAAGCATGCAAGTTACACTGCAGACTTCAAGTTAAAAGCTATAGAGAGAAGGCTGTCGAAATCGAGAAGCTACAAGGTTTTTCAACATTGACGAATCGAATATTCATTTGTGGAGAAAAACGAGACCAACTTCGAAAATTGTGATCGATGTAAAAGAGCCCGATCGTCATGGGAAACCTCACTGGCCAGAATTAGAAGAAATAAATGAATGGATTTTAAAAGAAAGACAATGGGAAAGCAGTCTCGGTCTTAATTTTGCTGTTAACTTGCTAAATTAAAAAAGAAAGATTTTTCCCACGTTCAAGGTTTTGTTTAACAACTCAAAACATAGATGGCAGTAGCAAAGAATTTTTTTGTTTTGAGATTATCGTAAAAAAATATTATACATATTCAAAAAGATGTTTCATAATAAATTTTGTTTTCTGTACAATTTTTTACTTCTATTTTTGTGTATTTTTTATCTTATGTGATGTTATCGGCAGTTTATACTTTGGATTATTCGCTGTAAAAACTGCCGCGGATTATACAATTTTTTTTACTCGAAAAAAAAGCTTTGCGGATTATATACAGGAAAATACGGTAATATATAAATGTCGAATTTTAGACCTATACTCACCTTTGACAGTGACAAAATAATGAAAATATTCTTGGTGTCTTTGAACATCAGAGCTCAAGAGCCATTTTGAGGAACTCAAATTGATGGCATTTGGCATAGATACTCAAATTTGGAACTCTACTGTGTCATTCAGGGAACCAGCCATTGTCTAATACAGTGATTCCCAAACTTTTTCACCACATGGAACCCCTAGAACTAGAAAGTTTTCGTGGAACACCATTCCATACACATCTCAAAATATTTAGAGTAGATCAACATGTTATGGGTACTCTTTGTAAAGGCAATTAAAGAAAGTATTGCATTTATTATTTAAAAATTATAATCTAATTTTTTAATATAATTTTACTCATTAATAATAATTTGTGATCCAAATGTCGCTTATCCATGCATTATTTAATAACTGGGATAAGTTCTTACTTTTTTTCACACAAACTGTCAAAGTCTAGGTCTACTGAGATTAAATGCAATCGCATTACTTATTCAGAGTGTAATTTGTTTTATACTTTGTTTTTGTAGCCACTCACATTGAGAAATATATTTCACTTAAACACAATGCTCTAAATGGTATTAAAATGTTTATAGCTGTATGAGAAAACTTGTGTATTTTGTATGAATTTTCAACCTAAAATTTAGATGCTGTTCTTGTTAAATTTAGATTATAACATGAAATCTGTAGATATGTTGTTTCTTCTCCTTCATTATAGGTGTTTTTACCACAAATACAAAAACATGAATTTTCCATTAGAAAAATATTTAGTTTTGCGAGGCATTTTGTTAACTAACGTGTAGAAATTATCTCGTAGAACTCAAGACGGTAAGCAAATAGAATATTCTTAATCCAGAAGGAAGTATATGTATAATGCATTTTAATATAAATTTATTATATTATAATAAAAGTTTAAAAAGTGTTGCATAATAAAGTTATTATATAGAAATAAAATTTTCAGTTTTAATGAGTAGGACAAGCTATAGATACTCGATAGAGAACATGAATACATATTTATTTCTTCTCGATTTTTTCATTGGGACTTGTGGAACCACTGGTTTGATATATCAAAGTCTAAAGAATTAAAGGGATTGGCCTCATTATTAGAATGAACTAAGAACGCCCAACACAGAAAATCTTTTTGGCCATTCCCAGTGGAACAAGAACTAGGGATCAATCAAGCCTCAGGTGGATTGACTGATTAGAAAGGGATTTCGCTACCCTAAGACTGAACAATTTGAAAACCATTGCCCGTAGAAAGGCCTGGAGGAAAATTCTCATTAAGGCCCACCTGGGGCAGTAGCGCCACTGAAGATAGGCTCTCAACATGGACAGTACAGTCCCCCCGTGGGTACTGAAGCTTTTCAGGAGGGCAGTAGTGGGTCTAGATCAGTGGTCTTCAAACTGTGTTCCGCTGAACTCTGGGGTTCCACGAATCAAATCTAGGGGTTCCGTGAGTAAAGAAAAGATGAAACTGAAAATTATAAATGTGTATGTAAAACATTTACTTTCTCTATGGAGTTTGAACGAACACGAGGTTCACTTAAGGGGACATGGTACGATTTACGCAAAATTTTTTAATTTAAGGATTTTTAATATTTTTTTCGTTGCCTCCTATGTATATTATGTTAAACATATTTTGGGCTCAAAATTTCATAAAAAGCTAGCCATGTAATTTTTTAAGGAAAAAACTTGAAATTTTTGAAGTTATTTTAAAATGCTACTACAAAAATTGACGTACACGCATGAAATTTTATTTACAAGTACGTCAAACTATGTATAATAAAAGTTGGTATGGGTTTTGCGTTAACGTGATTGGTATTCTTACAATACTTCTTTTTATGAATGTTTATATTGAAAATTCCTTAAAAAATTATAAATTCTGAGTTTAATTATTTTTAAAAAAATAAATATTGCTTTGATTTAAAAATGCATACCAACTTTTGTTACATGTACTATCGGGAATAAGTAAAAAAAAATTCAAAGCATTAGGCGCAATAGAAAAAAAGCCTTAGCATTTTAAATGAAGACAAAATAGTTATTTTATCTTTCTGAGATACGGCAGTTTTTAAAGTTTTGATTTGCCATAGGGATGTGAATAAAAACGAACGTGAAAGCTATTATAATTCTGCGTTTTTTAAGTTTAGAGCTTTCAAATTTTGTGAGGTTATAGGAAAGTATATAAAGAACAATTTAGGCTAAAAAAATTTAATTTGATTTTTTGACCGATTTTGGTCAATTGAATCGTACTGTGTCCTCTTAATCTTTGTTTCACATCACACGGGAAGAAGCCTAAAAAATATGCGGCTCTGGACGGTCTTTTTTCAATTCCTACTATTGGCTCACACTGTCTATATATTTATTTATTTATATGTATATTTATTTATTTATCTTGGTGGAATTTTCAATCGTTAATAAAATACATTTTAAAGCGCTGAAATTTTATATACAGGATCATTTTGGATGACAATACAATAATTTAATTATAATTAATAAAAATTAATTGAGATTAAAACTAATTATTTGAAGAATTACAAATACAGCCACGCGTTGGCGACTTGTGTCAAAACTCGAAAAGGTTTTTTTCTCACGTGTTAAAGCATTCATTTGGATTGAAATTAAAAGAACAATACGATACTTTAATGATAATTAAAAAAACTAATTACCACTTAATGTTGTGATTCTGTCCTATGTATATACAAATTTATATTAATTGTAACTATTTAATAAAAAGTAGCTCAAATAAAATTTTTCGTTGTTGATCTAAGTAGGAATTGACTTAAAAACTATTTTTTTATGTTACTTGTTTTAAGTAATTTGTAGCAACTTTGACTCTTTAGTATTCATGAGCTTGGGGGCCATTACAAAAGATACACTCAGAAATTAACCCCACAACAAATGTAATAATAAGAACATTCTTGTTTTATAATATGTTTGAAGGGGAATGAGGTAAAATTCCACTGCGATAATGATTCTTTACCGAAACAAAAAGTGGGAAACTTGCAGCAATTTGATTTCGGAACTATTTATTTAGTTCCTGCATTTATACAGATAAGACAGAAATTGGAGAATATTCCATATTTAAACGCAACAGGCAACACTACCTTCGTTTTCTAATTAATTTTGTAATCCCTTAAGAATTAATATAGAAGCATTGACTTGAAAAATACTTCATTTAAAAAAACTCAGTTTGAAGTGTGTATAACTCAAACTCTCTCCCTTTCTCTAAGCAATAATTTTTAAAATAAAACTGAAAATATATTTATGGAAAACTTAAATGAATTAAATGTTCGAAGTTTTTGCCTTCTAACTTCTTTTAAACCAATCGAACTGCCCCAAAAGAATGTTGAAGCAGTGGAAGAAATATTTAGCTAATTACGCACTACTCATCAAGCGATCATTTGTAAAAAGATACATTTGTGTTGAAGGTAGACACTTCGAACGCTTAATTCATTGAAAAAGTATTACAAAAATGTTTTCAATTTTATCGCTTAATTTGAGTTACATGCTTAAGATTTTTAATTTCTTGAAATGAAGTCATTTTGTGTAAAAAAAAATTGAAAATAAAAATAAAGTAGCAAGTGATTACAATTTTGGTATCCTCACTAAATGCGTCATCGTTTGAAATAACTTGTTTAGGGGGTAGTATGGGATATATATATATATATATATGTTTGAATGGAGAGTCAAAGAGTTAGGTGACACCATTTTCTCAAACTGACTCATGCTATGTTAATTTTAACTAAACCAGCAGATAAAACAAACCTGGTCATAGTCTCTAATGATGTGTTGGATGGTGTCAGTTTTCCTCATTTTCAAAAATATGCTAATCATCACTTAACCAAGAGATAAGGATTTTTTTTTTAATGTTAACCACAACTGATATATGCTTCCCTCTTTTACACTGGTTCCCGTAAGAAATATTTCTTAGTGATCATATTTTATAGATACTTGTAAAATTTAAGAACTTTTTAAGGTATCCGACTACGTTCGCAGCCGTGATTTTTCAAAAGCGCATAAATGGATAATTTTCATGATATTTAGTGTCCCTTAGATTAGAATACATGTATAAAATTGATTTAAGGACATTTTGACCAAAAAAAAAATTATTTAAATACAATATTTTGGCAAAAAATTAACATAGAATGGCCAATTTTCAAAATGTTCTCCTTTTGTGAAAAATGCTTCTATTATAGTAATATTTTGCCTGTCTATAGCTCAGACCTCTACAGAGGCTCAACTAGAATTTTTGAAATATATAACTTAGAAGTGGGTTTATCTATATTTTACGACAACAGAGGGGAGAAATTTTAAGAAAAAACGCCGATAATTATTTCAATGGGTTGTAACTCTGAAAATATAATGTGAATTTTTCAAAAATCATAGTTGAGCCTCTGTTAAGAGGTCTGAGCTATAGACAGGCAAAATATTATTATAATAGAAGCATTTTTCCCAGAAGGAGAACATTTTGAAAAAAGATTATTCTAAGTTGATTTTTTGCCAAAATATTGTATTTAAATAATTTTTTTTGTCAAAATGTCCTTATAAAACAATTTTATACATGTGTTCTAATCTAAGTGACACTAAATATCATGAAAATTATCCATTTATGCGCTTTTTTAAAATCACGGTTCCGAACGTATATAGTCGGATACCTTAATACCTTTTTAAAAAAATCAATTCTACCCCAAATCGAAAAGTTTGATAAAAGAAGGTCACACACACAGTTGATAAGAAACAAATTTTTGAGGATAAATGTATAATTATTGAAGGTCAGAAGCAAATGATTATTAAAGAGGAAATAAGAATTTTAAAAGAAATCAAAATTTAATTAAATTAGATAATCTGAATTAATTAGTAATCTAAAAAGGCCACCAAGCACTAATAAAAAAAATTATTAAAAAAAAAATTAACTGAGACTCTTGATAAAGCAGGTGAGGACTGTAGAATTTCAGCCTTATAAGAGATTTAAAAACTGTTGAAGAGTATAAGTACAAGGATGAAGAAATTCAATATGAGGAATTTCAAAGCGCCAAAAGAAGAAAAAAAAATTTAAAAGAAGGAATGCGATCCAATCCAAGTATCCTGCCCAACAGAGGCAGTATGATCTACATTAAAAAATTCAGCAGTCCAGTTTATCACTTTTTTAAGAAACAATTCTTATGGCTTCGTTACATTTATCACATTTCGTTAAGGCCAAAACCGGAAAATTCTTGAAGGGAAAAAAAATTCGATCAATTAGAAAATAATATTGATCAAAGGTGCAAGTTTGGTAAACCTTTAAGTCCGTAATATTCAAACACCGAATCCTCTCATTCTTTTGCAAAATAATCCTGGTACTCACCAATAATTTCTGAAATATTTATTATCCAACAGAAAGAAATCACAAAAATAGAACTTGAAACTATAACCGTAGCATCCAGTATTAAAAATGGTTAAATTTCTAAAAAAATCCAATCACTTGAAATTAAGAGTTACCCCGCAATAAAAATAAACCAATAAAAAAAATAACGATCATATACGTAAACATTATAGAAAATGCAGAACTAAACGATAAAAATCAAGGTAACCATATTTTGTAATGTTATTGTTCAACCTTACGAAAATTTGAAGTAATTTGGAGGGAAGCGTACCTTTATCAAATTAATACCTTTAAGTATACTTAAAAGATATTGAATTATATGCTTCCAAATTTCTTATATAAAGAATACATGTACTTATTAACTAAAATAATTTTTTCTCTAAAAAATACCAAATACTTTAAAAATAGTTTTACACATGAAAAAGAAAAATAATTAAAAAAATTATAAAGTTCAAGAATATTTTCGAAGAAACTATATATATCCAGTGATTTCATTAAATAATCCATTAACTATTTTATGCATTTATATATACATATGTGTGTTAGTGAATGCAAAATATGTTATATATTTAAGTTATAGATTTTTAAAAGTATCTAAATGAAAATATGTATTACAAAATATTAAAATTCATGTTCTAAAAAGAAAAACAAACTTTTGAGCTAAAAACTTATCTTTGGAGTTCTAAAGAATAGTTAAAGTACATTATTAGAGGCGTAAAGAAATTCTATTTAATTAGATGAATGATATTGACAACTTACAGCCTTCAATAACCCATCGTCTTTTACTTACAAATATGTTGATGAAATCATAGAAGATATTACTGATGCATCATAAACTGTCTAGAAATAACTAAAAAAAAAAAAAAAATGCCAACTCACTAATACTGTATAATTGCGTGCCCATTAAATCTTTCTTTTTTCCTGTTTTCGGTCACCGTTCCAACTCAGGATTGTGTGTTACTCTTTAATATATTAACAAGCTTTACCGTCTTCGGAAACTGTCTCCGATTAGGAGGCTCGCATTTTTATTGTAGCCACATAGCTTTAACCCGTCTCCCGATACCGTATTCGTTTAGGAAGCTGATGTTTTTATTGTGTTCACGTAGCATTACCCTGTCTTACTACATTGTTTTCACTTTAGGAAACTGACGCATATCCTCGCCCTGTCTTCATACACCTTTTTCATTTAGAAAGCTGACTCGTATCTTCACCCTGTCTTTAGACACCGTTTCCACATTCGACGCTGACGCATATCCTTACCCTGTTTTCGGACACCGTCTTTGCTTAGGAAGCTGACGTTTTTATTGTATCGACATAGCTAAACCTTGTCTTCAAATATCGTTCCCATTTATGGAGCTGACGATTTTATTATATCAACATATATTTACCCTATCTTCTGATATCGTTGGATTGCGTATGAATTATATATTTGTGCTCGTTTTATTAAAAAAAATGTACTCATATTATCTTTCTGTAAATAAAGTGTAAGGATTCGCAGCAGTAACCACGTTTGATAAAAAGATCTTTTGTTCTAGTGTTAGTATCTTGTAATTTTCCCATTTTTTTATACTTTAAATTGCTTTCAAATAATTATTTACCAGTTAAATGTATTAAATTCCTAATTTATAATAAATGTTTGTTTCCCCAAAATATTTTCTTTAAGAAATGGCTGGAGAAAAAAAAAAAATTTTAAATTGTATTTTTTCCCTAAATTTTAAAAGCAGATTATATATTTCTTAATAGAAGCGTAGTATTAATCTAAATAAAAATTTCTTCATGTTTTTACTTTTTCAAGTAATTTTATAGAACTTTATTATTCAACTTTTGAACTGGATAAATCTAACTTGAAACTCTAAGTAAATTTAATACCAGATATTTTTATACATCCAATCACATCCATACATCCATGCTTAGTATCGAGAGCAAAAATAAGTTTAAAAACTGTTTCCCAAAAAGGAGGAAAAAATCTTTAGACAAAATATGCTTGAAATTTTGCTCATACAGTGGCTTCTAAAACTGAACGGATACTTCAAAAATTTATAAGAAAAAGCGTGTAGCTGAATTTCCGAAATTAACTTAAAGTAAAAAAGTAACATTTCGCTTTATAAACTGCATTTCAATCTAATTAATAAAAAACCTATTTTTTTATTTTTAAAGTTCATTAAAAACAAAACAAAAAGGGAAATAAGTGCCATAAAGGTAATCGAACACCAAATTTTTGAATTTTGACTCTCTTAAATGAATTTATCAAATAGTAATGTGTATTAAGGAGTTTTTTTTAAAAAAATTAAAAAAACAATTATTTTTTAGAGTATCCAGGGATGTCTTAAGATCTCTTGAGACTCTGGGGCCATAAGCAAAAGCAAACCCTGGGCACCTACAAAAATGTAGCACCCATAAAAGTAGACCGACCATAGGCCGTCAAATACTCGTACAAACAATAACCTGAAATAAATAAATGTGCATGACTTTCAATCTCACAAACCGATTCGACCGATTGTTGCCTTTTGACTGATTGAATAATGATGGTGTATAGTGGTAAGCGTAGACCTATACATGGACGAAGGTTATCCAATGTAGTCAGTTGACATATCGTCCGAAATTTCCAGTTTTTCGGAGAAAACGACATGAAATAACATTTGACCGCTGAAAATATTCGAATTATGATCTTATTAAGGCTGACTGTGAGAACGAGACGAGGCCCGTGCCTGAAGGCGTCCCTGAAAGTATCGTTTGGCATATTTTTGTTTGCTTATGTAGCAAATACATTCTACCTATAAAGGAAAGAAAGAAATATATCTCGAAAACTAATTATTTTTATTACAAACGTGGTCGCTAAATCAGTAGTTTTCACCAGCTGCGATGCTTACTACTTTTTCATAAGGCGCTTGAGAGAGGAAAGCAGAATTTATAACAGAAAAATTATCTGTCTGATAAAGCTAATTTGACGAGATTAAAGATTTTTAGCTAAAAAAGATATTATTGTGAATTTTGTGTAAAATAGTGTAGATAATTTGTATTTGGAGGTGTAATGCCTTTATATTACGTTAAAATAGAAATATTCACAAGCAACGCTGTCTCTTACGTCAGTGCTTCTCAAACTTTCAGTATTCTCGACCCAATTTTCAATCATAATTTTCACCGCCCCCCCCCCCTTATAAATAATGTATCGAAAGCAATAATAATGTACTTTGACTCTAAACCTGCAATACGGCTTTAATTATAAACCGTACAAATTATCAAGATAAGTATTAAACTTTATATATAATTTTATGGCATGCCCATAGGGTCACTGGTAATTATTAAACTTGTTCTTAACTTAGTACTGTTAAATTAATTATGAAACACATTGTGTAATACTCATACATTTTTAAGTGTATTATATCAATGTAAATGTGTATTTTATTTTTTTATTATGTCAGAATGTATTTTGTTACGCTTACTTTCAGTAAATTAATAATTTTTTTAAATAATTTTTAATTTTCAGTTTTTCGAAATACTCGCGCCCCCTAGGGAGGCGCGCCCCACAATTTGAGAAACACTGCCTTACGTTATAGTAGCGATTCAATGAGGACTTGGAGATAGGGCCAAGTTGGCATCATTTTTGGCGAGTTTGGGACCCTCTGTGGGTTCTTCTGGAAATTAGTGGAACGATCTATAACGCAAGCGGATCTTTCTCGAAGATTCCGTTGGCCTATAAATAGACATGGCTCACCGAACTCAGTGAGTCTGCATTTGATTAGCGATTAGTTAGTATTGCTTTGTGTGTGTGATCAACGATTAGTAGACGCCTTGACCGTGATTACGGATTAGATCGGCTGTTGGTTCAGTCCTAGGAGAGCCCACACCCTTGGCGCGAATTTTTTTGGGTTGGCGATAATTGTGCCATCTTGGTAACCCTACTTTGATACACTAGATATGGCAAACCTAACTATTTCTGGAAATTTCGTATTTTGTCGGCGGGCATTTCGAATTTCATTTTGTTTTGGCTAACCAGGTTGGAATGGTTGCGTGTGTGAAGGAATATATCTTAGAATTTTTATTTTGTTGAATGCGAAAGGTTAGAAAGAATTGATTGAATAGTGTATGAAGGAAGGATTGATTGTGCTTAGAGTTATGAATGTCCTAAATGTAACGATCGGCATGATGTAACATGGTCGAAAATAAAACGCTTTCTTCGAAATTGCACCAGCCACGCCGAATGCATGTTCGACCATTACCTTGCAGAATAAAAATGGCGGCGCTCACACGATCATTCACTTAGTGATAAGACCTTCAAGACTTTTTTAAAATCTGTTGTTATGCTGTACCCTCCACACGGAAAAGATCAGCAGTAAGAAAGTAAGTGCTGTTTTTTAATTTTTTTTATCTTAAATGCTTAATTTCTGCATTGTTTACTTATATTTTCATTACGCATCCACCTTATCTCTCTGTATTCACTTGCCGCCATTGTCGGTTTCGCTTGGCGCCATCTCGTTCTGGCTTGGCGCTTTTTTCGGTTTGTCGCCAACGGTGTGGGTTCTTCTAGGATTTTACCTGGTTGTTTAATTTGACGTGCGGTGCTTGTGAATAGTCTTTTACGTGTATTTTAGACACTGATAACTGTGTCTGAGTGCTTTTGAAGGTGTGAAGACCTTCTGAGATTTCTGTGAATACTGCTGCTGAATCCTGTATTTCAAGGATTGGATTTTCGACAGTAAATTCTCATCGCTCTTAAAGAATTGTCTTGTTCTTTGCGACTGATGTGCGTAAAATCCTCGAACCCCGATCAACGTAACAATATGAAAAGTTTATATTTAAGCTCTGTAAAAATTTCTATAAAACTCAATCAGTAGTTTTCCTCTTTAATTTTACTTGAAACTATTGGGCAAATACTCAAATCAACTGGTTTTAGAGAATATTCCGCCATTTGTGTGAGTCAAAGGAATAGATAATGGAGATAGATCTTCAAAGTCAATGATAAATAAGCTATTGGAATGATATGTTGTTTGCAGATGAGAGACACCTATTTTGGATTCTGGTAAGGTATACAGAAGAATGGAGAAAGGGAAAAAATGAGACTTAATCATAAGAACTTATTTAGAATTGTGAATCTCAGTAATAAAATGAATAAAAAATATGCATTAAAAAGCACGTTGGGGTGCATCTTTATAAACCAGCAACAGCCTACCGGACAGGAGTGATCACTTTTGTGTAGTGGTTATGTTACGTAGCTACGGACCCTACCATCGCGGGTTCTGTCTAGTGAATAATCACCTTCCCCATTGTGTTGACCTTGGCCGAATTAAGAAAAACGCAATCTTCGTGCAGTTGTCGTGGCGCCATCTACGCGCAGCAAGAACAATCAAAGTCGTCAGATCCACTTGAAGTATCAACCAAAGTCGTCAGACTACCTTGACGCAACACCACCAATTAACAGTAACAGCTCACACGCTCGCCGTAACAAAAATCGTTCGCCTATCCACCGATTCATTGGTGGAGGAGTACTGTGGTGGTATCTTCATAAACCAAACAGCCTTCGGACAAGGTTGATCACTTTTGTCTAGTGGTACAACATCAACAGCAAAAAAGCTCAAAATTGTGATATATTTGATTTCTTGTCAAAGAATTTCTCACCAAATTTTTAATACATTGTTCTTAAATAAGTAAATTTATCTGAGAAATTGGTCACTTAAAAAGGCTCGGTGGGCCGCAGGTTGAGTATCGCTGCCCTAGAGCGATAAGTAAAGTATTTTTAGAAAGGTTAAAATAAAAAGAGGCAAAAACGAAGTACTTTGTTTACATTTTTCGCCATTCAAATGGGCGTCGCCCCGTTTCAAAGATTGTTTAAAAATAGGTTTTAAGGGCTTCTAATTACCCTAGAGGTTTAAGTAAGTTATTTTTAGAAAGGTTAAAATCTATACAATTTGAAAATGTAAAAATCTCAAATTGTCAAAAAAATATGATTTTAGCTTTCCAACACCCTTAACAAGAAATACAACTTTCTTTATAACTACCTTTACGTGAAATATGTGTTAATCTAATTTAAATATTTTTATATTCAGGATCGATCCTAGGGTATTGACTGCCCGCGTGCACAGACCTAATGTGCCGCCCCTTAAGAGAATTTTTCGTACTTTGTCTAATACTTAACAACGACGTTATAAACTCATCTACCTGTATAATAGTGAAAAGTAAAACATTAACAAAAATATGAATACATACAAAGATCACTTTTTGCTCTATTTTGTTTTCATAAATTGTAAGACTATTATTCACCTGAAAACATTTAATTTCCCCAAATACATACCGAATTTAAACACTCCTGTTTTAGGTAATATTAACTCTATTAGATAATTGCGAAAGCAACTTTCTCAAAAATAATTTTTGAGACGCCTTGGTTAAACATCGATTCTCAGAGCGCCACTGATAAGAAAACCTTTTCTAATGCGGTACTGCCGGCTATGCAGCGAATTTTGCTATCAAATGAAGGATGGGTGTAAAGAATAGATGTTAAGGTTGTTTTTCGCCATGTGTACGAGAGCGTGAACTTGACGCGGAGCACATTTTCGGACAGAAAAAAAAATGCCTCAATTTTTATAAAAATTTGTGACATTGTAACTCATGCATTTGTTTATAGTATAGAGTCTATAAAATTTCAAAATATTTCATAAATAATTAGTTTTTCCTTTTAATATGTGAAGGGATAGCTCATTTAGCATAACAGTATAGGAAACAAACTGCAAAACACATTTTATAAAAGAAAAAAATGTGTCAACTCTGACAAAAATGAGTGGTATGATAAAATAAGTGATTCTCTACAGGATAGTGTAGCCAGAATATAATATTAATGTTTAAGTACTTTTATATCTGAAAAAGTATTCCGAATTCGGTCCCTATTCTTTAATATTAGCCGAAGATAGTCTTAATGGACAATGGACCAACACATTGTGCACTAACATTCTATTTTTCTCAAACTATGATATACTGTCCGAAAATCGGGGCGTATTTTGATTCTTCAATAACTACTCAAAAGTCAGCATATTTATTCGACTTGCACACCTACTAGGATCGGCCCTATTTTTAGAATGGGTAAGGGTTCCCCGAAATCACCTGATATTTTTAAGGGTTCCTGAGTCAACAAAGTTTGAAGACGACTGGTCTAGACGAAAACTGGGGGGAGGGGATAGGCATTAAGACAGTCAAAAGGGGCACCCGTGACATACCTACTTGTTTAGAAATTTATACATTAAAATATTCATGAAAATTGTAGGTATTTTCAAAGTGAACATTTATATAACTATACAAAATTTCTCGTTTTCACATTAAAATTTTTAATTAACATTAG
Source organism: Trichonephila inaurata madagascariensis (assembly GCA_019973955.1). Taxonomy (NCBI): domain Eukaryota; kingdom Metazoa; phylum Arthropoda; class Arachnida; order Araneae; family Nephilidae; genus Trichonephila; species Trichonephila inaurata. Next base: position 71,588 of record BMAV01009150.1, on the reverse strand, counting down.
GTGCACATATGTGTAAGTTCAGTTTAATATCGTTAGTGACATGTATTATATACAAACATGTTTCGACAAAAATGACAGAGCAAGTGTGCTGGCATCACAAACAACCAAAGGCATACAAATTGATGCTTGCATGAAATGAAATCTAAAAAAGTGTAGCTCTAGAAATTTCTTACGTCTGTGTGTTTAGCAAATTAAAACCCATAGGGCTGAAAAGAGTTTATGATTATCATCATATTTATATATATAATTTGCTTCCTTTTAATTTCTAAAATCTCGGATCATTTAGATCAGCATTCAAATAAAAGAGCATCTAGTTTAAGCAAGAGAATATTCCCACAACTTACATTTTATAATATTCCTCTGGCTACTTAATTTCTTTTTATTATACAAAATTAATCATCATTTTGTTGTTTTACCCATCATATTCTTGTCTTCATGGCCAACACTGAACCACGTGAGATCTGTATAGATTGTTTCAATTTTTGTTAAAAAAAATTCAAGTTATAGAGTTCTGTCATTTGAAAATTTTTTATTTCCACAATAGCGAATAAAATAAGAAATTTGGACTGAATGACATTTATAATAATTAATCATGATTTTCAGAATAGTAATGCGTTTCCAAGGATATGCATACCGAGAAACAAGCTGGGCTGCAAGTTTTATCCAAGAATATTCCAGAGAGCTGTCCAAAAATTCAGAATTAAACTATGCTCAGATGGGGAAAACTATACAACACAACTGAACTGGGAAAGTTTATACACAATAGAATTCCTTCAGCTAAAATGGAAACATGACATCCCCATGAGCAATAAATAATCAATATTAATGTTTACACCAAAACTATCTCTGCTGCTTTGACGGGCTTGACTTTTCTAGCTAGCAAGATGATTTCCAATTAGTGACCAGCCATCTTACATTCAATTTGTAAAAGAAAAATTTGTCTTGAGTAATTAGTTGCTAAAAATATGAAAATCAACACAAAGGAAGAATCTATATATATTTAAGACTATAAACACATTTCTTAAATAAATTTCTATTTGTAATAATTTATATAGTCAGTAGTTACTGATGGTGCTTCAACAATGACGGGGTGTGGTAAATTTCAAAATGTATTTGAAACGAACAGTACCAAAATGTACTAGTTGCACATTGTTATTCATCAGCAATGAGTTGCATAAAAAAATTTAGATGAATGTCTGCATTCGCATCATTCTATTACATTAATTGATCAGCCAAAAATAGAAGCAATTCATTGCATTATAGATTTGGCTAACTTTGTAGTGAAAATGATGAAGATTATAATTGTTTGGTGCTTTACACAGAAGCTTGCTGATTCTCAAAATGTATTTGTCTGGATCAATTTTCATTCTTTTTGACTCATTACTGAACTTGGAAACAAAGCTGAAACTCTTGATTACATTCAAAAAATGGTATTGCTTATTTGACAGACCTGTTAGAAATAATTTATTCTAATTTTAAATATTTACAATTACATGATGATAATTGAATTTAAATAAAATGTTACAGTAGCTTTTGTGGAAAAATTTTTCACAAGATTTGAGAATTTGGAGCTAGAAATTGATGTCCCTAGATTCCCCCATTTCATTATTTTGTAAAATTCTTTTATTAAAATTTGTTTTCAGTTTTAAATAAATTTTTCAGAAACAATTTTTTTACTACATTTAATCAGTTTTAAACTCCTTACTTTGTATTCATCTGTTTGTCAAAGAATTACGACTACTAACTGCATTGCACAAGGTCTTTCCTAGTGTATGGCTTTTTCCCTTTCAATGTCAGCACTCCCTGTGTGGTGATTTTCTATATTTGTTTTATTTGAGGTCTTGGTTTTTATAGGTTAAGCTTCCAAATTTCACACATCGATAAAAAATAATTTTTAAACAAAAAAATGTAAAGAATTTGTATAAATGAAGCCTAAAAACAGCCTATAGGACAAGAAACACGTTTTTTCTTAAAACCTGAGTTTTTAAGCAAGATTTCAATCTTCATTCACAACATGAATAAGGTTCAACACAGGGGATTTCCTATTTTTTCCCCCAGAGAAATTATTGCTTCCCTTCCCCATCAAATGAGTTTCTTTCCTCTCTCTTCTATTTTTGACCAAAGAAGGAACCTTGCTTACACTTCAAGGGAAAGTGAATACGTAATTTGCAGAAAATTTTGAAGTTAAAAACTAAGCCCTCAAAAATATTTATAAGTTAAAGCTTTTGTGCATCATTAACAAACAGTGGTAATTTTTAAACAAAAAGTGTAAAGAAAAAATTTCATAAATCCTCAAAAACAGCAAATTTTTCAACTTTTGATCAAAAACTGATAAGGTTTGACACACAGAAAAAGGTTTTAACAATGCTTCATTAAATGCAAATTTACATATTAAAGCCAAATTTCTAGTAATTTTCAAATAAATGTAAAAAAAATTGGGTATCTGATTTTATAAATTACTTAAAAATTAATACTATAACTATTACATACTTAATTACTATAAATTACTGGGTCTAAAAACGCCAAGCGACTTTTTTAGGATGTAAGCTTGATTGATTACACCCATGAAAAACAGATACAGGGCAATTGGAACATTTGGTGAAGACTCATCTAAATTATGACTATTTTAGAAAAAATCATAAAATATTGTTATTTTGTAAGAAAAATTATGGCATGTCCTGTCAAAATAAACGATCTGATTCCGAAATAATTTTTTGTTTGATTTTGGTGGAAAAGGATGGTAGTTTTAAAAACGACAGAAATTTTTCAGCCTGCCGTCCTTCAGGGTCTCTGCATGATAGATGATATTCAAGGGTAGACTAATCATGCATTTTAACATTTTGAATTAATATCTTTTTAAATGATTGTAATTTTGGAATTTAAATGATCAAAACAGTTTCCTCAGTTTATTTCCCTTGTATAAAGTAGTAAAAATATAGATGAAATGAGAATTAGGATGCCTTTCCCCAAATAGTTAAAATATGATGGGAAGATTTTCTTTTTGTTTAAAATAAATTATATTCCAAAACAATGATGCTCATAAATCTGAACTCTGGGGCCTAACCCCTCCCTAAAACAGAAGTTTCACTAAGAAGTTTTATTCTCCAGGATTTAGAATACGTTTTATATTTCTACATGCAGCACTTTAAAAATTGCACAGTTTTTCCAACTTTTATCAGTTTCAATTGTTGACCTTTGTCAAATTTCTTTTCACTGAAATTATTTTGATTAAAAACTATTCTAATCTAACTGAAATGAAATTAAACTAATTAAAAAATTTTAATTGGAAAGTAATAGATGGTGCATTGGTTATGATGAATATTTTGAGTAAACATTTTTCTTATGGCAAAAAATGTTTTAAATTTATTTAGAATATTTAACCTCTCATCAATAAGTATGCAATTTTTTTGTCACTTCAGGCTCAATATTTTTTTCTTTCTTTCTTTCTTTTATGTAAAATTTTTCAAAATAATAAACAGAAACTTGCTGAAGTATTATTCAAATAATTCATTGACACTAAAAAATAAATAAGAAAAGTTTAATCACTATTCACATTTCTATACAATACAAAGGATAAAAAGCTGAGTAATTAAATACACACAAAAATATCACAAAATCTAAAAGCTTGAATGAAATCTTCAAATACAATATCAAAATTACATGTATATAAAATAAGTCTGAATAAAAGTTTATCAACTCTGAGAGGATGCTGATTCAGTTGAAGATCTGGAAGATCGAGAACTTTCATCTTCAGATTGATTTAAAGATTGAGTCACAGATGTTGAGAAAGAGAAGTCCAAATCCACCATTTCACTCTCTCCGACACTTTCTTTGCCAGAACTACAACTTAATAAAGAAGAATGGCAAATTAAAAATGTTAACAATCAATCAGTTAACATTTCTGTTAGCTCTTATTTTTTAAAATCACTCATAGAAATATGATCTAAGTAATAAAAAAAATAGAAGGAAGGGGGGGGGGTCTAGAACAGAAACCAGTCAAAACAGAATTACATGTTAAACTATGCTGTACCTTTTTCCATATCAATTATGCAAAATATTCTTAACACCATCAATATTCATACAGTTTCATAAACACAAATTAGCAATAAACCCAATCCAACTTTCATTTTATAAATCATTTTCAAATTTTAAATTGGGGTAAAAATCTACCTTTGTGTAGAAAAATAAAAATACAATTTTTATTTGTTTTGTTTTTTATATACTTTTCCCGATCTCCTGTCTGCTATTGTACAAAATAGATTCAACACAGCTTAAGTCTTAACTTCCCACATTTAAAATATAAACAAGCTAACTAACTTTGAATTAAAAATAATATACATGTACCAAAAATTAGAAGCAATTACTAAAAATAAAACTGTTTTTAATATAACTTCCTTTCAGTACTAAAATTAAATAATTACAACATTATAAAGTTTTTACACCAACTAAGTTATTCTTATTTTGCATGAGAAGGATAGATATATTGTTGCTTACACATAGTTCATTTTAAACTTAATGCATAAAATAAAATAAATGAAAACGAATTACAAAAATCTTTGGTTTTTTAAAGAATTTTAAAAGGGCAAGAGAGAAAATACATACCTGTTTGTTCCAGTATAAGTTGCACTTGTTGCATCATCACTACTCGTGACTGGAAAATCAGAGTTCCCAATAGATGAGCCATCAACCAACATCAATTCTACTGTTTCATTATAGGTAGATGATATAAGAATTGATTGTTCTAGGTGAGCTATTCCCATCAGTTGTGGATTTCGAACACTCATGCAAGCTCGAATACCGCTGCATAAATTTAGAAATAAAATAATTATTAAATCAAATTTACAATAAAATAGTCGTACAAAAAGATGAATTTTCATTATATAAAAAATCACACTAAAGAATCAACAAAAATTAATTATAGTGTGCTAAATTATTTTCAATTTATAATACTAAATCTTTAAATTAAAAAAAAAAAGGGATAGTGCACATAAATGCAAATATATATATGTTTATATTTATTTTGCTTTAGCCCTGAGGAATGCAAATTATAGATTTTTAATATTTAATCAACATAATATTAATACTCCACAAATTGGTTAAAGAAATATTTCAAGTCTTTTTTTGAAATAAAGTTTTAATGACAGTTTTTAAATTTGAATACTGATGATTTATCACTACTTATGTCAATATTCTATTAAACATAACATTTTGAATTTAAAAATATGTTATAATTATTTCATTAAACTAAAAAATAGATACTTACACTTCAGAGATATCTTGAGGTGGTATTTCAATTACTTCAAGTGAATTGAAATGAGTTATAAAAAGGTAAGGAGATCTATAAGCTACAAAGAAAAAAATTAAATTAAAATAAAAACTGAGAAGGAAGAATAAAAAAATTCAAAACTAGCTATACCAATAATATTATTAGTATAAATTTTTCAAAATATATCTGCTTTTGTGATTTAAGAGTCAAAGTATGGAACAAAATATCTTTACATGAAATTAAGAACAGTAGAGTCCTGAAACCTCATCACTTGATAACCTGGCAGTCCGAATGACTCGTGTACACCCTTGTAATTCGAAAAAACTTATGTCTGATCCAGAAATTATTGCTACTGTCACAATTAATGAACAAAAATGCTGGAATATAGATGTTAACTTTGAAGACATCATAAAAGTTCCTAAAATATGACATAATCAGAGACTAAAGACTGCTTAAACCCTTCTTCAGTATTTTGAATAAGGTGAATTGGTAATGGACTTACTGCTCCTTTGTCATCTTCCCAATGAAGCAACAAAAAGCAGAGTGCAGTATGGAAGGCAACAGGACATTACACATTTCTTTTTAAAAAAAAGTAGCCAGTTTTTGCAAAGTCGGCTACTTAGTTTTCATTATGGATAGCTTTATGCTATCATAAAGTATTTTTCTGAGGTGTGTCTGATCAGGTATAAATTACAGGATACTATGCATACATTAACTTTCCTTTTCATGTAGTAAACACTCTGTGTGTGTGTGCCTTTATAAACTAAGCACTTTTCCTTGTTTAAGGGTATTAGGGCAGTTCAATTTCTATTCTATTTTCAAGCAAACAATACATACAAGTGCAGTACAATATTTTTTGAGGAAACACTAGCACATTTTTTTCGAAATCCCTTTCTTGATAACTCGGCATTTTCACAAACTTGGGCACTTTTTGGTCAACATTAAACCAAGTTTGTCGGACTCTACTGTATAATCAATTCATCTATCTTTATCATGCACAAAATAGAATGTTTTGAATATATACGTCAGACATTTTCAAAATATAAATTATATTATATATGATTATTCTTATAATAGATTGGTAAACAAAGTAAAACTAGAATAAATTCTCAATATTGTTTAATAATAAATTAAATATGAAAGAAACAGATTGTTATGGTTAATAACTAAACCTAAAAATATTACTAACAAAAAATATTGAGATAGTATTAGCATAAGTATGCAAGGAGGGCATTGCTTTGATACTGGATAAGTAATGTACAAGAAATAAAAATATAATTAAATACAGCTGACTCGTGAGAAAAGCATACATATGTATGTGATTGTAAGTTTTTCTAAATAAATCTACTTTTACAAATATAATTATTTTATTACCGAGTGCTGTAAGCAAATAATTCATGACATAAATAACCAAAAAAAAATGAAAAATTAATAACTTAAATTTTATTGATTCATTGAATTATGCTTTAATACATTGATAAAATAATTAATAAGCATAAGTAAAATGTACCAAATGAAAGGGGCAATCTGGACCATTTCATATCTTCTGGTCTGGTTCTTTGTCCATTGCAATTTACAAAAACTCCCATTTCTATAAAATAGGATTATAATCAATTAATTTTTTTTTAAAAAAGTTAAATATAATTAAAGTACAAAATTTCCAGCAAAAATCTATACAAGGATGAAAAGAAAATTCATGAAAAATATTTAAGTTTAACCCAAAGTAAACTACCATGAAAACAAAGCAAATATTCTCTATTCTGACTGCAAGCTGAAACTTGGAAGATGGCAATTGGGAAACTTCGAAAGTGTGAGGCACCATATACAAGTCCAGCTAGGGATGCATCACCTCCATCCAAAAATTCTAAAATAAATAGAAGTTTGTATAAAGTATGTATAACTTATTTATATTAATCTCAGATTAAGGAATAAAAAAATAGGTAGTAATATCAAACAAATAGATATGTCAAAATGTTTCACAGCAAGTTTCAGAGATCAAAGTAATATAACATGGAATTGGTACTAAACATTTTTAATTAAAAAATAATTTATCCACAAAGATCTATAACCCAATATTCTCTAATAATATACTTTCAAAAGAAAAACAATATTTGGTATTATAAAAGGTTAAAGTTCAGATCAAAATTGTGATTGATAAAACAGCTAAAATTATGTTACTAATGAAACTAAATCATTTATTCTATTGTAAAAATGTTAGCTTTCACAGGGCCTGTTTTATACAAAACAATGCTATGCAAATATTGTGTCTTACTCAATTTTTTTAGGTACCACATTTATACCATCCCTTTCTCACCTATAAAATGAAATAATTATTTAATATGTTAAACAATTTTTGTCCTGAAATAAAAAGGACCAAAATTTTTTGTGGGGGATACTAATTTAAATTAAATTTCTTTAAGCGAATAAAATAAAAATAAAATGGATATATGTAGGACATCTGTAAACCAATCAAGCAAGAAAATGAAACAAATTAATCAATGCATGGAGTGAGTGAATATTAACATCGCACTGTTCAGCTACATGAGGGCTTTTGGCAATAGAATTTGTAATTTTGAACCATGGTCAAGTGGCGCGGACGACCTCTGAGTTGGCACCCCTTTTCCAAACTACCACACCAACAGGAGGACATTTGAGAACTCGACAGATTTAATGTGCATAGCTCCCCTACATGGCGAGTCTTCAGTAGTACTGAGCTCGAACTCATAACACGCAAGCCACAAGTCTGTTACCTTGACCACTAGGCTACCACGGCCAGTCAATGTATGGAAGTAAAACTACGTTTTGTTTACTCTTATAGCTTCATACATGCCAAATCATTCGAAACCAATGAATTTGTCATTGGTATTATGATTTAATTCCTTTACAATACATTTATTGTCCATGTTCCCACATTCATATTACAAAGATAAGTAGACAAAGCAACATGAACCCAAAAATAGCAGATTTTAAGTTATTCAATATTCATTTTTTAAAACAGTACAATTCTTGGAAACTGAAATGTGCCAGCATTTTAAAAATCTTTTTAAAAATTGTTTAATTCATGGTATATGAATAATATTAAATACATACTTTTCACAGAATAGCTACCCAGACTGAGTTCATGGAAAACATCTGTGCCAAATAATATACTTTTTGGAGTGAACAGAATGCAGCTGCATGGTTCATTCACTTCAATAATCTATAAAATATTTTTAAAAAATGCTCAAGACTTTTTTTAAATATATTTTTAAGTGTGATTATAATGCTAACATAATTATTTTTTTATAGTTTTTCTATTCAAGAATTTATGATGCATTTATTTATCAAATTTATAGCAGTAATTGTATATAAACTCCTATGATGTAATTTTCAAAATGGTATATTTCCCTCTCCTATTGTTCAGTTGAAAAAAATTTAATGGCAAATCAAGAAGACATTTCTTTAAATTATATACATTTAAAATTGAATCCTGATATAAAAATTACAAGAAAAATAGAACACTAGTATAAAAATTAAACAAGCCCAGGTAATCATGGTTTCTTCAATCATGCACCTTCGGAAAAAGTCTAAATGCACTATTTCTTTTCTTTTCTCTAATCAAGTGTTTTTCCATTATATTTGAACACTTGAATAGTTACAAAATAACAATAGCATTTATTAAAAATTTTAGTGCTTCATAAACTTTTTGAATAACCAACATTTTTGCATACAAAAAAAGAAAAGTTTTATAAACTATTAACTATATCCAGAAACAACTGTGATAAAAGAAAAATTCCTTTATATTAAGTAAAATTTATAACAAAATGTTTAGTAAAAAGATTCAATGAATTTTACTTTATGTTATGATTATAAGTGCAAAACTGTGACTAAGCAAACATATATATATTTTTTTAAGTATCCAATTAATATTACCTTCTTGGAATAAAATTTCTTTGAAGCAGAATCCCACATACATAACATTACATTGTTAGAAGTAGCAATACAAATGTATGGAGCTTCCGAAGATGATTTTTCTTCAACAGCAAATAAATGGCAATTTTTTAGATCACATACAGATTTTAATGCAATTGATTGGTTAGAACCATATACTTTAGATTCAAAAGCATTTAAATCTGTTAAACTTATTTTTCTATCTTCGTCTAAAAAGAAAGAGAAATTAATGTCGCAAAAATTACAGCTGACACATTTATGAATATCACTGAGATAAAAAATTTAGTGAATTTTAAGACATACCATGTATTAATACCAGAACTCCTATGTTACTCATACATGTCGCTTGGTACACACAAGAAAACCCATCAAGTTTTTCTTGTAAAGAACATGTAAATTTATTAACTATTTTTAATACAAATAATCCCTCAACAGCACCCAAAAGAATTACCTGGAAATTAAGGATATAAAATAAAATTACATTATGATTTGAAGCAGCAGCAAAGTATATTGAAAAAAGTACACTGTTATTCATAACTTACATTCTCATCAAAAACTGTAGCACAGAGGGGATCAATTAATTTATTACTTTTTAAAGTCCAAATGGCTTTGCCAACCAACTTCTGAAAATTGAAAAGGAATTGTAATTAAATAGATAGTACAGAAAAAAAATTTAAGTCTATACATGTCAACAGAAAAAAAAAATCAATTGTTCATACAATATATAACAAAAAATATTTTTTAAAGCAATTCAACTTCAGTTTCAAGGATACAGTGTTAATTTCAAATTTGGAGATTAATATTTTACTATAATTATTTAATGCTACAACTTGAACCAATAAAGATAATGAAAACAAATTTAATTTTATTACAAGTCACACCAACATTTCATAAAGTAACATAATTTAAAGAAAAAAAACATTACATGTTTTTGGATTCCATCAACTTCAGAAAGGCTTTTTTCAGCTAAATGTTCCAGGACAGATACCCACATTTGTTTATCATTGAAATTAGAAGTCATTATATATAAACACCTTTAAATAAATAAAACATTAGAAAAATAAATTATGTGCAAGAACATAACATAATAATTATTAGATTTAGTGTTAAGATTAAGACAAAAGAAAATTATTTGATTTATGAATGGAAATTATTCAGAAAATAATCACCATTTTTCACCTACATGGTGGAATTTTTTAATGAATGTGTATATTAACTGTAATAAACAATCTTTGTAAGGCCAACAACTTTGTACTGTGAATTTTATATACTTGGCTATCTGATATTTATAAGGTGTTGCCTTTTGCCGAGGTAATTTTTTAGCTCTATTTCCTGCTATATTATTTTTCTTTTCATGACATAGATTTCATTAATTGCTAAATATCAAGGAATTTTGAGCCTGAATTATCAAAAAATGCAACACAATATAATGTAAATGGTATTTCTACTACATTGTTCTGTGTTTCTCTTCTAAAAAAAGATATATTGATACAATTTTTGATTTTTTTTAAGAAAACAATTAAATGCAAGTGTATTTTTTTCTATCTAAATAAATATTTGCATTTTTAATAAAATTTCTTATCTTGCAACTAAGAACAGCTAATTTAAATTGTTATGTATGTCCTACATTGCCAAATCTGACTTGGCGAGAAAATTGTTGTGTATCAAGGTTATTTCTTTTAAATTAAAAATGTTACTTTGAATAAAATTTAAGCATGAATTTCATCATAGCATTGCATTATTTTTAGATGCATTTAAATTACATTAAAAATAATATGAGAATATCCTTAAATTAGAAGCAAGATTTCTATGAATATTTAATATTTTTAAAAATATATATAACATGAAGATATTTTATCTAAATTTTTAGAACATCTTTATTTTTAGAAAGAAGTCCTTAACAAAAATGTAAAAGGAGAAATTCAAAGAAAGTACATATGTTACCTTTGAGGCCAACATGTTGTATATGGGAAAGATTCCAATTTCAGCACATAAGGAAGATCAGAAGTAGCAGCAAATGGTAATTCTGTGGCAGAAACTGCACTAGTAACTACCATTTTAGCTTCACCAGAGCCAAATTCGAATACAAATGAAGCTTTTTCACTGTCCAGTTCATCAGCATTTTCAAATACGTATAGAGTATCATTAATTACTCTTAGATATTTACGATCCCATCCTTGCTTGTTAGATCTTTTGAAAAAATAAAACACAATTCCAATAAACGTATTTTTAGCTATCAAAAACACAACCATATTCATCACAAAGTATTTTGTTTTTC
>BMAV01009150.1:0-59714 GCA_019973955.1 Trichonephila inaurata madagascariensis | reverse complement strand
CATTGGGTATGAAAATAATTGTATAGATATGAAATTATAATTCTAAAAATGTTTTGTGGATATGCAATCTCAAAAACTGCCAGCAAATTAAAATTCCAGTGGAAAATTGATTTGAACACAACTTAATCATAGCTCTTCCTTTTATAACTGAGCATACATACATGGGAAATTTTCTGAAAGATTATTATAACTACTGACTGGTAAAATCACCTCTAGTTCATAGGTAAACAAATACTTTTCATTGATTCATGCAGTGCCTACAAGTTTGTGGCAATTTAGGAAGTGGTGATAAACAGAAAGTGTCATTTGAGTAACAAAAATTATTAGCTCAAGTAGCATCAGCAATTTAAATTTCTAATAAATCAAACTAGAGTAGAATCTCGTAAATGTTAGGCTAACTAAAGTTTTCACAAAATTATAGCATTATAAATTAAAAATTCAAATCCTTTGAAATATTTTCAATTTTCAAGTTATATGTGAAAACTATGATGAGAATTATATACTCAAATCTGAAAAATATTTCTTCTAGAATAACACACAAACAAATAAGTAACCTTCCTTATATGAGTATTTTATTTAATTAAATTTTTTAATGTCACTTCAAAACAACATAAGGGCTATTGTCCATGGACTTCATAATTCTGAACCTCAAGCAGGTGACAAGGACAACACATGAGCTAGCCCTCTACAAACTTTTACACCACGTTAATGTGAGGACTTTGAGCATCAACAGATTTAATATGCATCACTATGCTATATGACAAGTCTTCAGTGGCACCTGGACTCAAACTGAAAACTCAACAATGCCAGTCACAAGTATGATCAATTGGCTACAACGACTGTTTTATGAGTAAATAATATGTTTAATACCTTGACATTTAACAAGTGGTCTTCCAAAATGTATAGAATCCAAACAAGCACAGCATTTTGTACTCCTCATGCACATTATTTCTATAAACCTATGAGGTATTTTGTGCTTCATTCCTGGAGGCTTGATAATTTTTGTCAACAATTCCTTTGAAGTGAAGACAGGACTATTTGTCGCAGAATGAGAATATGGAGATGCTGTTATGGCAGTATGCATTGCTCGAGAAACAGGAGAGACAGGCACTTCAGAATTAGATGAAGTAGTTTTAGACAAAGCATTAACTGAAAAAAGATGATCAAATGAAATGAATCAATAAAAGTAATCACAATATGTAATATGTTTATAATTAACCAACAAGATATTGAAATAAAAATTAATTCTAAAAAATTTACTTTCTCTTTGTAAAGCCATTTTTTCAGCTCGAGCTTGGCTTAACTGATCTTGTAAACGGCGACATCTGCTTCTTTCAGTTTCCAATAATCGCTCAACATCTCGTGGTGGAGGTGCTTGAACAGGATTATCTTTTTTACCAAACAGACGTGAAATATTTGGCTGGAAAGAAATTATTGCTCATGCAGTAAGAGATAATACAATCAACATGCGTACGTAAAATTAAGAAGATAGAAAAACATTTTTCTCACTCGTTTTTTCTTTTCCATGTTTTCTGCTTTAGATTGCAAGAAATCAATAAGTTTTATTTGTTGAGATACAGTTTCCTGGAGTTTAACTTTCTCATTTAGATGTTTTGCCTGTAATTAGGGAAAAAGAAAAGATTTTTCCATGCTATAAAAGAGTGACACTATTCAGCTTAAAAATTTTTGTGATAAATATATATAATACAAGAACACTGAACAATACTTATACAAAGAAAAGCCTTGTATAATGGACATTCAGTATTTTCCACAAAATAGATTTCATGCTACTGAAACATGTTAAACAATATTTTAAATACCTTTTCACTCTCCAATTCATTATACAAGTCTTCGATGTTTTTCTGGTTTTCTTTTTGATTCTCCAAAGCTTCATCTAATGCTTGAGTCAGCTTTAAATTGCTCGTTTTTAAAGATGATATTTGAGTTATATGACGAGCAGCCTGGGAAAAAAATTCAAGACACAACATGTTACTTTACAAGTGCTCTTTTATGAGTCTAAAAATATTTTGCACATTTTAAAAAAAATATTCAAAAGGATAAAAAAGGAAATCAGTGAATATCAAGAGTAGAATGCATTACTGGGAAAATAATAAGAGCATTTAAAATAGTTAACTTTTTCATTACTTTACTCGTACTTAATTTCAATTGTTAAAGCAAAACCTACTGAAAAACTTAATTTTTGAAAATAATCATAATAATAAGTTTAGATAAAAAGCAAAGGCAAGAGTATTTATTTTTGGATTCTAAGAGTCATAAGCAAGTGGCTAAATATCACAAATGAAATGAAACAAAAAGAAATCTAACAAGTGAAGTAAAAAATTCATTAAAAATACATGAATGTATAAAACATTTAGAAAATTACCTCCTCTTTAATTTCACACAACTGACTTTCTAATGTCATAATTCTTTCAGAATAACCCTTAGCATCCTTATCTTGCATAGAAAATTCTCTCTGGAACTCAGCAATTTGATCTTCCAACTCAGCAACAACTTTTTTATAGTGAGATAAGTTGTCTTGCAGATTCTGAATTTCAGCCTCATGTAAATAATTTTGATTATCTAATTCAGCAGTTAGTTCATTTACATGCCTCAGAAGTTCTTCTCTAAAAGAAATAAAATGAAATAGTACATTTCAAATTAATCAAACATAGTAAGTTTTTTTTATTTGATTTTAATTTTCAAGCATATTGAAGTGATTAATATTACATAGCTAACAAAAATACTTAAAGAGAAATCTGAAATGTTGAGCCTCAGATAAATTAAATGAAAAGCTACAATTTTCGCAGTTAATTTACACAAAATGAAGGGAGAAAAGTCTTAGGTACACATTTCAGCAAATTTGGAATAAAAACAAAATTTAAGATCCTTTTAAAAAATTTATTCATAAAATTATTTTAACGAGATTACAATATTACTAACTTCTGTCTTTCTTCTTTTTGTGCACCATTATTTTTATTCTTTAATTCTTCCTTCAATCTTCTTGCTTCAGTTTCAAACTTTGTGCTATGAAAAAATATTCATCTATTTAAAACAATAGAGACTTGGTTATATCATAAATGTAACTAATTTCATTTTACTTGTCATTTAGAATCTTTTTTTTAAAAAAAAAAAAATTCAATTTTTTGCCTTAACCCCCCCCCCCCCTCCCCGATACTCTTGTTACATATTTTTAGAGCAAAGAATAGACAGAATTTTCAGTATATTTAAAAAAAGCTTAAAAGACTTTATTAAATTTATATATTTTAGTGATGAGAAAAGTTGGAACAAAATGATGAGTAAAAAGTGGTTATTATTAGTTAACTGAATGATGGCAATAAACAACCACTTACATTTTATCATTAAGTTCAGAAATAGAATTTTCTCTTGATTCAACAATGATTTCAAAATCTTTAAGATCTTCTTCCATTTCAGCACATGTTGATTTGAGTACACTGCTGAGCTATAATTGCAATGAGAATAATCAAAAAGTATTTAAAAATATGGAGCTTCCCCTTAAATTATCAAAACAGCAATTTTAGAATTCAAATATAATAACTTGTATGTTCATATATTTAAACACATACATACATATATGCAAAATTTAAAAAAAAAAACTCTTGTAAAACTTTGAATTATGAATGCTACATTGGCAATCAATCAAATTCAACAAAAAAATTAAATATCAGTAATTCCAAACAGCCATGTATTGATTGAATTCCTCCATAGTAAAAATCATTATTTTAAATCTTACTTGTTTATATTTAGTGCATTCCTTCTGTTTTGTTAAAAGATCATTTTTCAAAACTTTATTTTCCTGGAGTAATTCAACAATCTTTTTCTCTTTCTCTTCACATTCTTTTGCCAGGTTCTAAAATAAAAAAAAACCGTGTTCAGTTATTCAAAATTGTTTTTATTAAAAAAAAAAACAAAAAAATTTAAAAGCTTCAATGAAAAAGATAAAAATAAAATGTACAATAAATATTAATACAAACTTCATTTTGCTTTGAGATCTCTTCATACTGCCCTTGAGTTTTAGCAAATTTTTGATTAACATCCTTAGAATTCTGCGGGGGGAAAATTCAGTTAGAGACTTGTGTCTTCCAAATAAAAATACATATTTTATTAAAAATTATTATTTCACTAATTATTATTTATAACAAAAAACATTCTAATTAAATACTTATCACAGGATTGATAATTAAATTATGTAGAAACTCATGACACAGAAATGAAATTTGAAAAATGTTAAAAGATTTGTTTAGATTAAATAGTTGACAAAATTACACCCTACATTTTAAAACCACTAATCACAAAAAATTAATAAGAAAATTTTCCTTAATAGATGCATAAATAATATATTGCATTCAACAAAACATGTTCTAAATTGTGACTGATAACTTTAGTTTAGTTTTCATAGTTTTTTTTTTCCTGTAATGGAGCTGCATATTGGTAGTTTTCATAGTACAAACATTTTTTTAAAAAAAATTGGCTGCTTGGCAAAAAAAAACCTTTGCAGACATAGCAAGTCCTTTAAGAGTGAGGACCATTGCAGTGGCAGTATCTAGTGGTGGCTCTTGTAACCAAATATTGAAGCTTGAATTAATTTTTAATTCAAGCCTTCATTGGACGTTAAATATTAAAGTGATTTAATTTTGCCGAGAGACACCAGAGCAAAATATGATACTCAAAGGATCTTTTACATGTGACATAATCATATGACATGCATGCCTAGGATTTTCACATGCAGAAAGTTTATCGACTTCAACCAGGATCAAACCCACAGCTTTGAACTTACAAGGTGAACACGTTACCTCTAAACCACTAAGCTGATAAGTACAAATATAGCATTTCAGGCTAATTTTGACATTTAATAAAATAAAAGCTTGATATTCCTAAGTTAACAGTTTTCAAAGTGTGAAAACTTTGTAAAAATTATAAAATCTCCAAACATTTGCTCAATAATTAGCTAAATTATAGAAATCAACAAGAAAGACTGAAATGAAGAATTTTAAAAAGAATACGATGTTAAAGAGTTCAACAAAAGTGTCTCAAATGTTGAAGCCAATAAATAAAAGACATGCCTGATAAAAATGTACAAAGTATTCTTGAGAAATTAATCATGTGATATCCACAAATGGTTTCAACATTTAAAAAAACATGAGCCATGCTTTGAAATGAGTACTGGTGTTAAGGTAATAGGGTGCTGTTTTGATAGTGGTGTTGTGTAAGTGTATCCCTAAAAGTTCAGGAGTTGTGTGTATGATGAGAGAGAGAGGAGTGTTTGAGTAGTTAGAGAGATGTGAGAGCTTAGCAATGAATAAGGTGTAGTTAGTAGTTGCAAATAGTTTGTTATTAGAGTGGTAGTTAATTCTAGATAGATAGTAGCATCAGCACAACTGATATTTGGAAATACAATGAATATTGCAGTAAACACTATCGAATATAAATGCAGATAATTCTTCATTTATGCCAACTGCTATAATCAATTTAAAAATTAATCTCTTGTATCATTTACAATAGTGACAAATCTTAAAATCCTTTGGTTTAGGTTAAGTTGAATAGAATAATCAGTATATTTGACTTATAAATGTTTATTATATCATGCTACAACCATCAAAGCACCATCTAATCAGACATCAAGATGGATACAAATTTGAATTGCAAAGTCTGTCAATGATCATCAAACCCGAACAAACTTTTTGTACTAATAAGCATAAATAACATTAACAATTGCATAAGGATTTGATTGATCAACATTTCAACCATTCCAGTACTTCCCTAAATGTACAAAGTAAAGTTGTGCATGCATGAATACACACACTACCGTGAAATAGTTTTCAATCTAATTATTTAACAATGATTTTAAAAAGAGTTTAGAGAAAAATCTAGATACATAAAATAACTTGAGCTGAAGATAGGAATGAGTTAGAATGGATTACATTTAATATGTGATTCTGAAAGATATAGAGAAATGTAGTGTTGATATTTAATATATTTTTCAACCAAATGAGAATCTATAGTAATAAGACTATGCAAATTATAAATCAATGATTTGACACAAGCACGCTTGATATTTGTATAGTTAAAGTACTGTAGAATTATTTTTAAAGGATCATCCTTAATAACTATCAGTTTTCATTAGCATTAATTTCCAGTGTAATAGGATTATTATGAAAAAAATGTATGTACAAAGTAAATTTACACATAAGTATTCAAAGCATTATTTTGCATTTTATAAAAATACTAAATAAACCCAAATTTAAAAAATGCCTTCATTTTTTTTTTCAAGCAACACTAATTTTAATAACAAAATTTTTTTAAAAAGAAAATTAGCTATCTGTACTTTTGTAGTAAATATAACATTTTATAAAGATATTTTGAGTATTATGGGAACATAGATGATATTTTAGTAATATCTGCAAATAGTTTTTAAATGACTACATACTTCCCATGTATCTTTCATGGCTTTTATTCTTTCCTCAAGCTTAGCCTTTTCAATCTGAAATAAATATGTCATTGAATTTAAATAAAAATTTTAAATACACAAAAATCTATTTTTACTTTGGAAATGTTTTTCCTTAAACCAATCTTTTCAATATTAATATATTCTAGTGATTAAACAATATTTATTACAATAACAAATTTTGCACATAACTAAATTCACTTTTTTTCTATAGAATCTGAAAAATTGCACATAAAACTTTGATCTTTAATGTAACAACAAGTAATTCAAATGTCACAATTTTCTGCATTTCACTAAATTCTTTTTCATGGATTTTTAAAAGTATTTATCTTTTAAATGCATCCGGACAAAGTGAGTACATGACAAATATTGCAGCAGGTGACCAATTTTATAGTTTAGTTTTATTTGTATAAATTTCATAGCATCTTATAAAATGATGTTTTAAATCTTAGCATTCCTAGCTCTACAAAGAAATTGTAGTATACCTTAAGTAAATCATAAGATTAATTAGTGTTTACCTATAATATTATTAAGGCAGATTATTGAAGTTGTGTGTTTTCTGTTTAATATTCATATAAACATAGGCATAGTACATTATAAGTAAGCATAATAAAGCAACAAATTACCATGTAAAATATTCTGGGTATAATAACAATCTACTTTTAGCTAACAATGAAATATAACCAACCTCTCATGCAATTAATAAGACAAAAATGTAACCAATTTTGGCAATCATGAAAGAGCTTTGTGGGAAAGCTTTAATGCATGCATGGAACTATATATAAACATTTTGCCAACTTTAAAACTATAAGAAGAAAAGAATAACAAAAGAAAATTACCTCATAAGACTTTTCCTGTTGTCTGATTTCTTCCTTCAACTTGGCAGTAGCTCTTTGCAGAGTTTCCAAACGCTCTTGTAAATCTTCTTCACTTTTTACTTTCTCGGATAATTTGTCTTCTGTGGCTTTCAGCTTTTCACGAAGTTCTTTGTTACGTTCCCGTAAAGAAGAAGCTAAACTTTCGGATTGCTGCTCCTTCCTTGCAGAAACTCTCAAATCTAACTTAACTTCAGATAGAGCATCTTCTTTCTATAATAGTACACATCATAAGAAATATATTTATCATTCAATGAATAAGAAAATCTGTAATTATTAAAATACCTTAAAAAGCTTTAAAATTTTTTTTGAGCTGTTTAGAAATAGCACTTCAATTTTAAAAATATTTGATAATTTATCAAATTCACAAAATTTGATTGCATCATTTTTTGCTCAGCAAACTGATTTGAAATACTAATGAGCATAATTTTCCATTTTAGCATTACAAGGCATTAAGGAAACAAAAAATATGCCATTTGTTGCAAATAATTCTAGATTAATATGCTTATGTATCTGTACTGAATACATTCAGTATTTCACTTTTGTAAAACTTAATTTTTATTATTAAATACAAAACTGAAATCAATAGGAAAAATAATGCATAAACATTTTTTTTCAGCTTTTACGAATGGAAAATTATACAAAAACTAGAAATGAAGACTGACTGATTGCAAAAAAGTATTTGAATCAGCAATAAAATTTTCAATAATTTCTTTATAAAGATTCTAATTTTTTCACATACCTTCTAAAGTATATGTTAGTAATATAAGTACACTTTGACCTTAATTCCCATGGTATATTTTTTTAATTCTCTTTTATACAGAAGTTATGCCAATATTTATGAGGAAAAAAAAGTTTTTTCTGCATTTTTTCTTCAAATCATGGAAAGTAACAATGGGAGGGGGGGGGGGATTTGTTTTTAAATACCTATAATGATTATTCAGCAATATTCAAACATGTCAATGCAGTTGAGATAAGGGGATACACATACATGTCTGAATAAGAAATATCAAAATTACTTTACATATACATACAATGGTGTAAATGCTGATTATGCGATTCAGTCTTGCATAATCAGCATTTACAAGAATATCTCAATAACTACACATTATGTAAAACATTTTAACAACTATTCAGTTTTATAACTTATATTGTAATTTTATCCAATTTTCAGACAAATAATAGAGTAGAAAATTTATGCTTTTGGATATGAAAAGCATATTGAACTACTGAATGCATATGAATAGTCAAGAAAAAGGAAAAATAAGAGCTGTTTTCTTTTAAAGTGGTGTAAGTCCATTTTTGACAAAAAGTTAGTTAATTATAACATTGAATGCAATCTGCTATGAGCTTTTCATGTATGAAGAGTTCCCCAAAACATTCTTCAAAGTTATCATTTTGTCAATATAAATTTACGTAGTTAATGAAATTACCAAATACTTTGAAAGTGGTAAATTTCTTCATATAATATAAAATGGACTTACACTGCTTTCAAAGAAAATGGCTCATATATAAACAATAAAGTTTACTCTATTCCTTGTACACAAAAGCCAATAAAATATGATCAAGTTAAATTTCTAAATATCTGAAACAATAAAGATGATTTTGAGCTTCAGAAGAAAAACTATTACAATAATAATAACAATAAAAAAAATGGTTTTTTGAATTATTTTTTGTTAAATTGTATGAAATGATATACTTTCATAATTTCTTAAATGCACATAGTATTGTTCTTTCTTAATGATACTCAATTTAAGAAAGGTTCATTCATGTAAATAACCTTTGAGGAACAGTGGAAGGCTTTTAAAATAATTTGATATCAGAGTGCTACGTGCCAAGTGCTGTTTAGTGTGATTAAGGAATCGCGCCAAGCAGCACTTATCGAGTTATATGGAATCCAAGATGCTGGCCTAGCTGTAACAAACCGCCAGGAAAATAATTTTAAACATGTTTTGAAATATATTTCAAATAAAGAATATAGGAATAATAGAAAATAACCAACATCAATTAATAAATATCAATATAATATAATAATTATATAATATAATAATTGTATTATATAATTATATTATACATTAAAAATAATTACATAATATATATTAAAATTAATTAAGCAGTGAATATCAATTAATAATTGCTGATAACTTGGAATACTTCAAAAACTGTGAGTTCCTTTAATGAATTTCATCGAACAAGGATCGTTTACAAATGCATTATCTGAAAGTAAAATAAAGTGAAAATGCAATTCGCAGCAATAATTAAAAACACAGCCTTTATATTCTCTAAAAAAATATCCTGGTACTTACCAGTGATATAAGAAATATCCATAATCGAAAATAACACAAAACACAAAAGACTGAAGCAATAATGTGAACAATAATTGCAATAAAAATGGTTAAATTTTTAAAGAAATCAAATTAAACTCATCTGAAATTAATAGGGTTGTCACGAAAAAAAATTAAATATAATATACATCATTCCCATGGCAACCACATTACTACATGATAAATTATCAAGGTAACCATCGTTATCGCCCATCTTGGCAAACATAAACAACTTGACGCACAGCACTCCGGTATGAAATTAGCACCAATGTTTCCAGTGTATTGATTAAAAATACTGTAATTCAGGGACAGCTGAATTTGTAGCATACCTCTTTCAATAATTTTTCAAGTTCTTCAGTTCTGTTCTCTTCTTTAAGCTTTGCTACTTCTGAAGTTAATACATCGATCTTTGTTTTCAAAAACTCATTTTCTTGTTTTAAATCAGATGTCAGCAAAATTCTATTGATTAAAAAAACACATTTTCACTTGGTTTGAACAAATAAAGTTAATAAATATTTTAATGAAACACACTAGAAAAGAAATATTGATTACTTAAAACTCAACAGAAGCGAAGAAAATTATACAGATTCAAAAAATGAAAATAAAATAATAATGTGCATACTTTTCTTGTCTTTCATTTCTGCTTTGCAATTTCTTCTCCCAAACAGGTGATTTTTCTATACTCTGATTAGCTTTAGCATCTCTGTTATCCATAGACTAAAAAAAAGAAATATGTTTAGAAAAATATTAAATATGTACTGTTTATTTTTAAAAATATGTTAAAAGACAAAAATATTATTATTTACATTGAGATGCAGCATACAAGTTTGCATAACTTGAAACTTTTAAATAAGATTAAATTCTCAATTTCTGCTGCCATATTTTATAATTATTAATAACCATTTTAAATTTGCACGATTTATCATTTTTATTATTTGGTAAAACATACATATTTCAGAACTCTTAATTATATGATTGTAAAATAAATAGGTGGATATTTTTCTAAAAAATTAACTATGCATCCTGGATGATATTAAAATTTTTTTATATACACACACTTAGCAACAAAAAGTTGTCAATCCCATATAAAAGTTACATTTTTGAACTCGTATCATACCAAGCATCAAGGAAATTAATATTTTTTTACGTACATAGAATTTTTAATGTATTTTTCTAAGTTATGCATATAAAATAAAAAGAAAGTACATTTTTATTAGTTTGATTGGTATAGAGTGCCCTAAAAATAGAGCAAAGGTATTTTATTTACTGTTTAAGATGAAATGGAAAGAAGTAGCTTTTAAGCATAATCTGTTATAATTTTTACAGATAGTTGTTCATTTTGTTACACAAATTTTTAGCTGGTATTTTTTCCCCAGGGTTTTTTTACTATAATGTAACTTATATGTAATACTTAGAAATTCTTCATTAACCTCAACACCCAATTTTCTACAAAATAAAACATTGCAAATAAGTAACTGTTATGAGTTTTCAAATTTTCAAGCAAATTCAAAGTATTATCACTACATAGTTGATTAAACTTCCATAAAACAACAAATGCTGTTTCAAAAGTATTAATAGAGATCAGCACCAGTTTTCTCTCTTAAACTGAAGTTGATACTACTGTATTAAAAAAATTAACTGTTTTTTATATTGATTGCAGCAGTGATCTCCAACCCCCAAGCCAGTACTGATCCACAAATCAAACAGTACCAGGCTACCGAAGGGACATTAAATTATTCACATTTTCTTTATTGTGATGTATTTATCTCAGGTTTTTGCAATTTTCCATGGAAATCCCTTTATATTCCCAGTTAAATCACTTTGTATTTTATGTTAAATCCCTTATATTCTTTTATTTAGCGTAACAGTCTTTTATTCTGAAAACATATTTAAATACAATTAAATTAAAATTATTAAACCCAAACAATCTAAAATATAAACAATCAATGTTTCTCTCTCGGCAGGCTGCGATAAAATTATCAAATGCTGACAGATAAAAATGTTGAGGAACACTGGATTGTGCAGGATGCAATACTCACACCTTTAACTTTAATGTTCACTCTTCTTTCCATGGTTGTTACATTTTATTTCTTTGAAGTTAGTCATTACAAAAACTAATTGTTTGTCATTCCAAATTGTTGCAGCCATGTCCTTTGTATCAAAAATTTTATCTGATGAACCACATTCTATTTTTAACACAATTTTAGAGAACATAAATGGACGTTTAAATTTACTGTATTCTATTACTGTATCTAAGTTTTTTTTTTCTCAAGAATGTTGATGGTTTACAAGTAAAGAAAGTATTCATATAAATTATATGTGCCTCAGTGTTTGCAATTATAATTTTGAACTGTATAAAATAACCGCTCATTCACTATCAATTTCTCCTTTTATACTTTTAGATTTTTCTTTTCTTTTTTGAGTTTTTATGGTTTGACTTTTAGACACTGCTCTTTTTGATGGCATGCTGCAAAAGCCCATTTTGCAATGCTTTGCACTTTGGCAATATATGATATGTATACTACAATACAGAGGTTCAATGTAGAAAGTAAATTTAGAACCAAACCTTACTGATGTCCTTTTCATATAAATCTTACAGTCATGCTTTTCATCAATATAAGCCTCTTATAGTAGATAAGTTCTGAAAAAATGCTGTGCTCTGTGAAATCATGCTATATGAAACTAGCAGCCAACACAAAATGAAGGAATGTATTGCAAAAACTTTAAAAAATATTTCTTTAACTCTTAATTTCTATACACACAAACAAACAAACAAAAACAAAAAAAACCATAAAACAAAAAAAAAATTCTGCCTGAATTCAAATTTATCTTAATAAATTTATTCTTCTTTAAGAAGCGTATTTTAGGTCAAACAATATCATCCCTTTTTTTAACTCATTTCTTTGTAAGGACTTTTGTACTTCCTGCCCCTTTAGTCTGTTTACTGGCCCTTACTAGTGCACAGTTGTTGTATGGAAATAATTTTCCAGCTCTCTTTTGAATTTTCAGTTTCTTTCTCACAGCATCGAAGCAAGATTTTTTTACTGTGGTAAGTCCTTTCTATATGGAGTAATATTTTTTTGCTAATGAGGCTGCAGTTCGGTAATTACCAGTGCAGATCTAGTACATTTTATAGGAGCTGATATTACTTTTTATTGTGGCACCATATAGGTGGATACCAATTGCCACAATGTAATTTTGATGTCTAGTTTCCTCACCAGAGGAAGGCATTTGAGCACTGACAATGCTAAATCCTACTAGGAATTTAATTTTGATGAGAGCACCCAAGCCAAACAGGCACTCTAGGGACCTTTAACATGCTGCATAATCATTCAACATGGACACTGTTGATTTTTTTGCATCAGGAAAATCCACCAACTTCGGCCAGAGTCGAACCTGCAAACTTGAGTGTGTAAGGCCAGCGCCAAACCAACTACCCCATCCAGCCGACATAGGAGTAGTATCAATTCCTTGACAATTTACATCGAAGTATTCATATTTAATTAATATTTTTGGAAGTCATTTCTCCTAAATCCATTTTGTCAATTTCTTCCACTTATAAATTTTGAATATTTTCAACAAACATATCTATAAAAACCTCCACCTTTAATTGATTTAGCAAGTTTTAATATATCTCAATTTATTTTCTGGATATTTCAGCTTGATTTCCACTGAACTTAGGATAGCCTCATGAGGAAATACCTTCAGAATACTTTTGAAAGTGGGTTTGCATTTTTCCTGTTTGGGGTTTACATCATGTTAAATGCTTTTCAAACATGTCCAAAACCTCTTTAGAAGATACTACTTACACATTGATTCTATCTTTCTAGAAGATGAATTATTAATCTTCTCAATGCCACTTACAACATTAGAATCTGGAGCTAAAATCACTAACAGTGATTTTATCAGCTGTTGTTTGAGAACAATTTATTCCCCCTTTCTTCATGTCTAACATGTAATATGCCCTTGTCAGACTGTTAGTTGCAGAGTAGTAATATATGGAATACAACTTGGAAAGAAAGGAATATTGCCATTATTAATTGAAGGAGTTAGATAGTAATAGATAATATCCTCATTCTACTTTCAGGGCAGTTGGAAATGCAAAAATGATTTAGATATATATATATATATTTTTTTTTTACTATATTTTCATAAATATAAAAGAATGAAATATAATTTAAATAAATTTATATATTTATTTTTCTTGGAATCAATTTAAAAGCCACTTATTTGTACTGTCTTCTTTTTAGGACATAGAAATAGAGGTTAAGCTAAATTTTATAAATATTGATAGCCAATTCTTATAATTGAGTTTCTTTTTTTGTTTAAACACATACATATATGCATTTATTTAGATATACAGAGCAGAATTTCTTTTAAAAAAATTACTTTTCTTTTTGGAACAGAATTATTTTCAAGTAATTTCAATTTTTCTTCCAGCCTTCCTTTTGTATCTTTGTAAATCTGCAGCTCATTTTCAAGTTCCTAAAAAAATACATATATCCAACTTTTATGCATGCTTTTTTACATGAACTTAAAATTACACAATTCAAAAATTTTTTTTTTTTTTTTTTTTTGAAAAACTTATTTTATCTAATAATTTCTAAATCACTTTTATATTTATGCATGTAACATGAGCCATATGGGGAGTTTCTCTATTTAATAACTTTACCTACACATTTTGTATGACATTTACATTCCAGTTATCTGCCATATTATACCCAGTTATACAACCTATCAATTATATTTGAACCTTTCTGATTTTAAGAATTGGAAAAAGGTAATTTTATCAACAAAACTTTAATTTCATTTAAAATAAATACAAAAATTATTATTCTAGATCACATTATACAAAATGTTAAAAGTTATGAAGATTTGTTAACAGCAAGCCATTTTTTTGGAAGTAAAATTTAAAATCTCGGACTGTCTTGTGAGAGATAAAGGTACAACATTTGTAGGCAAGGATTTTGGATTGAAAAAAAACTATCACAACCATTACAAAAAATAAGAATGCAAAATAGAAATTTGTGATCTGCACATTAAAACTTAGACCCAAAACAATGTAATACATCAAAAATGAGTGTCAGTAAAAATGTGTAGTGCTTTGGTTGAAGGATTTATTGCAATACAGAATGCTTGTAATGAAAATATTATAAAGCAAAAGGCAACTGAAATTTATAAGGAACTGCAGATATTGAAACCATCATCCAGTTACTGACAACATTGTCAGTCGGTAATGGGAGGCTCGGCATCAAATGGTCAAGAAGCCAAGCGTGGGCATCGGATAAATAAATAACAAATCATCAGGAAAAAAAAGACCTGGATTTCTTAAAAGAAATGTATTTCATTTTAAAAATAAAAAGAGAAATAGCTTCAACAGATGAAGAGGCCCAAAAAGCTTTCTACCAGAATAGTTGAAGATGGGAACCAAGTTCCCAACCAAATTTTCAATGCTGAAAAAAGTATCTATACTAGAAAGAAAAAAAAAAAAAACCTGCCCGAATTTTTAAAACAAAGTTTTAAGCATTTGCTAGTGGATTTAAAACTGGTGAAGATTATGTGGATGACTTTCTTATTGTGTACAAATACTACTGGCAATAAAATTTTTAAGTCTTGTTTAACCAACCACTAGTGAAAGGAAAAAATATGTAATAAACGTCAGTTCAATGAAAGGCAAATAAAAAGGCCTGGATGACAGTAAGACTATGAGTGAAATGGTTTGAAGAATGCTTTGTTCCCAAAAATAAAAAATATAACAAACAATAAGATGTTGATTTTAAAGTATTCTTGACCATTTCTAATGCACCCAGTCATCCAGAATCAGAGCATTCAAATGTTCAAGTAATCTTTTTGCCACCTAATAAATACCACTCCCATCTTCCCATCAGGGTATAATAGACACCTTTAAGCTACATTATATTCGATAAGCATTCTAGCATATTTTAGATGCAGTAGAGTATTTAGATGCCTTACAATCATTGATGCCTGGGAAAAAATATTCAAATAAAAATGCTGTATTATATATATGCTTTATCAATCAAAGAGAAGTTCCCTTCATGAAAAATGACTGTCTGAAAGTACTTGGGCCAGAATGTGTTGAGTGGTAACTCAGGGCCTCAAACAATAATGGAGACTTCCAAAATTATAGTTCGCACATGAAATTGGAGAAGGAGATTTGTGAGGACTTACAAATTGAACATTGAAGTGATGAATAAACCTCTAGATTTGGATGATTGAATTAGTGATAACAAGGAAAATGTCGGAAAAGGTCAACTTATTGCTTAATTTTGGAAATGTATAGCAAAACATTAAAAAATTTATCTACAAATGGAACATGTACTGAAATTTGAATGAGGTGTGAAGGATTGTTTGATTAGGTATCAAGAGTTGCATAAAGAATTTGAAAACCTAAAAGCTCAACTTCAGAGAAATTTCAGAATGCAGTCTAGTTTAAAACAGCTTCATGGAACAAAAGTCTTCATTAAAAAGTTTGACAGATGTGGATATCATTAGTGGTAGTAACTACAGTCCAGACTATTACACACAATATTGCATTTATTACTAGGTAGTGGTAAATAGTTATATAACTAAATATTTTTTTAATTATTTTTGAATATTTTTTTCACTACTTAATTTTACCTAAGAAATGCATACCTAAATATTTTAAGTTTTATTGCTCAATAAAATTGCATATGTATATATCATTCATTTACATATCAGAACTTTCACACTTTTTTGACAATTTTTATATGTGGTTTTTTATTTCACCTTATAGAGTTTTCAGACAATATAGAACATATTCTCAAATTTACAATAGAAAAATTATATTTTTTAACACAGCTTTCTGAGGAACATATCTCTCACATAAAAAAAAGAGAGAGAGAGTTGAAAGCATTAAAATATCAATATTGAATACTGTAATAGTGTCTTATTAATTTCTTCAAAGGAATTATTCAGAGTTTAAGATTCTGAAGCTTTATTATATTAATATTCCAATAAACTTCTAAAAGCATCAGATTAGCAGGATAAAAATAATTTAGGATGGGGAAAGACAGAAAAAATTAATTAAAAAAATCTCATGTTATAATTATTATAAAACATTAACATTACAACCATAAATTCGTAAAGTATTCTACCAATATATTAAAAAAGTTGTAAGTTATGCTAATAAAAAATTAATAATGTTAATTTTTGTTAACATAGTAATTATAATAAAATTACTATGTTAATAAAATTTTTAACATTCATTTTGAAAGGTAACAATAGTAAAAAAAAATTTCTCTATTTGCAACAATAATCAAAACTTTGGAACCTAACAAATTGATAAAAAGTTTTCTTAGCATACATAAAAATAATTCTAAATACTAAGAAACTGAATCTTTTTATAGGTTTCAAATTTCTTTTAAACAAATAAATATAATTTCAAACACGTTTCTTATGTTGTTTATTGGCTAACCATGCTGCATAAGCTTATTTTTCAAGTATTTGTTTGTAATGAGTACTATTCCTAGATTATTTAAATTGAAATATATTTTTAAAAATAAATCCAACTTATTACCTTTATTTTTAGTAGTAATTCAACATTATTTTCTTCTTCTTCAAGTAATTTTTTCTGAGTTTCAACAATAATATTGATTTTACTTGAAAGTTCATTTTCATATTTCTTGATGGAATTTGCAGTCTATAAGTAAATAATTATCAACGGCAGAGCAATTAACAAAAATCAGAAGTGTTCTACAAATTAAAATACTTTTTCATTTATATTACCAAAATATATTTTGTTTAAAATATTTTAACTGTATTAAATTCAGGAGAATATGAGAATTCTCTCACAATAAAAGGTAAACTATATTTAAAAAAAATACATAATTTATTTTTTTTAAATCAAAATGAAATCCAGACATTTTTTAAGAAAAATTCTCCAATTATTATATTTTTTTATATATAATCTTATGCCCAAATTAAATCTTAGTTGGCAATAGCCTTCTATAAATTGAAAAAAAGAATTACAAAAAGATGCAATAAATATTGAACTATTTATGAAATTATATATATATACACACAATACAATACAGGAGTAATTTCTACATGGATTTTAATTTAGTTATAAATTTAAATTAATTCTTTACATAACATATGAAATCAATGATTTTTTTAAGGATATGTAAATGCTATGTGGATTTTAAAAAATTAATATTTAAAAAGAAAAACGTATGCTCTTGTTCCCCCATAAAAAAAACAGTAGATTTATAACTTATTTATACATCTAACAGTTAATTATAATGAAAACAAAATTTAAAGGAAAAATATAGATTACACTCTTTGTCCTTACTGCAGTGGGTCGATAAATGAGTACCAAGCTTGCTTGGGGACTTAAACACTGGGGGTCTCGCTTCAGACTGACCACCTGATTGAGACATCTGCTCATGCACCTCAGCGCCCAATGGTCACATATACTGGGATGGGCACAGTAGACCCTGGCCTTCATGAGCTGTTGCGCTACTGTATTCGTACATTTTACTGAGTGTAATCTATAAACTCATATAGATTACACTCAGTAAAATGTAAGAATACAATTTTTAAAAATTCTATTCTAGGATGTAAACCAAATGTATAATAAAAAAATAACATTTGAAAGCATATTATTTTGGAAAAATAAGACAAAATATCTACCTTTTCATCTGCATTTTGATAGGAAGCTTTCAGTTGTTCTTTTTCAGCTTCAGCTATTTTTGTTTCCAGTTGTACTATAACATCTTTTAGTGCAACAACCTGAGCTTCTATCTTTTGTTTTGCAGCAAGGACAGTTTCCAGCTCCCGTTCTAATTGTATATTTTTCTTTTCTAACTTTGGAACTAATTTCTTTCCAACATCTGACACATCAGACTTTTTAAAAAAAAAACCAAAAAATTAAATCAAGTTAAAGGATTTATATATTTATATATATATATGGATTCAATATGATTTTATAAAATAATATCAAATACATAAAATAAAATATTGTCTCCAATTGTCTAATATAAGTATACAAATCCCTATACTCTGTTCCACCTCAAGTTGGCAGCATTGGGAAAGGTAGGGAATGTAACAATCCGCTTGAAAAAGTAGTTCCAACTAGTTTTGGAATTTAAATCAAAGCAAATGCACAGAAAATTGTTATAAAGTATCATGTATTATAGAAATTGTGGGTTTAAAGATATATTTTAAGTTAATCACATCTTATAAGCATTTATTCTTTAATACCTATGAACGAATACAGTTGAAAACAACAACTTGACTTTTGGCTGACAACAACAACATTTGGCTGAAAAAACTGCGGTTTTCAAGATTACATTCTTCCAAAGTATTCGCGCCAAATCAACGCCATTTGCTTTGCGACTTGATAATTAATTAATCAATATTTTTAAACATTTTGAAATGCAAACCCTTAAATATCTCGATTAAATAAAAAGCTTATACTATTATGAAAAAACCTCATAAAATTTTAAACAAATTTTTCAAGAGCATTTTTTTTTGCTCGCCAAATATGGAGAATTTTATTTGTTATAGTCACACTCTTCTCCTAGAGTAACCCTGTAGCGGCTGTGATTTGGTCACCGTACCCTTCCCAGCGCTGCCAACTTAAGGTGAAACGGAGTATAGCTACTTTTAAGTTCTCCATACTAATGTTGAAAAGGAAATAAATTTCAGGAACAA
This sequence comes from Trichonephila inaurata madagascariensis, assembly GCA_019973955.1. Lineage (NCBI taxonomy): Eukaryota > Metazoa > Arthropoda > Arachnida > Araneae > Nephilidae > Trichonephila > Trichonephila inaurata. The sequence continues at coordinate 40,356 of BMAV01009150.1, read as the reverse complement.
AATGATGTGTATAGAATAAATACAAAGCAGAAATGAAATATTTCCTATAAGACAAACTCAATTTTGAGATAACACAGCAAATATTTATGATGAACTAAGCTTATTTTTTAATCTAGTAGAATATAAAGACTATTAATAACAAATTTAATAAATCTGAAATATACTGAAAATACTGACCTCACTTTCAACTCCATACAACATAACACACAGGCGTGTAAAAGTTTCCATTCAGCAAACATTACATTTCATGCAATTCTCAGATATTCAGACTCATTTTCCTAATATTTTAGGGAATTCCAATTTATTTTCAAATCCCTTAATATAGATTTTTTTTATTGAAAAACTTTTGTTTCTGTTCATATTTGTCATGCTATCTCAAATTAATCTTCTATTTATAATGATATTTGTCATATATGAAAATTATTATTCTTTAACTGATGTTCTAAACAAATTAGATATCAACAACAGATTTAAAGGGAGGGGGGATAAATTGTAAGCAATTTTTTTTTTAGATTTTCAAAACCATAACATTTTTTTATGAAAATTTAATGATGTAGTTTAGAAAATTAAATAACATTACATTCAATTACCGACCTAATTAGAACAAAAGATGTATCCTTTTACTGATCAAGAATAAGTAATCAAATTCTTTATTCACATAAAGTAGTTTTTTTTTAAATAATAATTTGTATGTATATTTTTGAAAATTGTTATTATTCTTAGTAAGCAAATATTTAAAATAAAGAACATACATACAGTCAACACTTTAATCATATAATTGAAGAAAGTTTGCTAATGCTATGGCAAGTCCATCCTGGATATTAACATTTATTTATCTAATGCAAAATATTCCAAGTCAGAAATGAAAGATAGTCAATGAAAGTTTCATGGTCACATCCCCATTTAAGCAATAAGACTCATGACTTATTTTAATTTTAAAAAATCCCACAATTCACTTTTAAGTAAAATAACTAAAATTATTTCTGCCATTTTCATCATTATAAACTTATACTATTCATTTTAAAACAAAATTCAGGTACTGAGCATTTAAATCTAGTAACCTTTTTTTTAAATTAACTTCTAAACATACTATCTGCACATTTTTAATTATTTATTTCTTACATAAGAAATAAATTTTATATTGTTTAAAATATATGACTGAAAATAAACAAATTTAATTTTGCATTAATTTTTTGCTCAAAATATTATCATATGAACACAAACAATAGTTGTTACTAATGCCACCTGATTAGCAAAGGCCAGATCAAGGCCCACGAAATTCATCATGGTAAAGGGCTAAGTGACGCCTGTCATTAGCCATAGCCTTGAGCACCACACAAGTGATAGAACGATTTAGCTTGGTTTCACCCCAATTTTGAGGGAGAACACCCTGGGGTGGTCAGTGACCTCCCACCTCTCTTCCCCTTCCACCAACCTCACAAGAGGACTTGCGGCTCGACGACTATTTAAAGTACCCTTATGCTGCGAAGGCACTATACATTTACAAACATCCATGTCTTCTCTGGGATTCGAACCCAGGTCCAACAGCACAGCAGTCAGCATCGCTAACCACTATACTGGATGGACAACCCACACAAGCAACAGTGATTTGTTTAATTAGTTAGTTTTATTGGGTCAAGAACTATATGGCAAATAATTAATTTTAAAAAAACTATAAATGCAGAGAAGATAAAAAGGGGATATAGAGTAACAAGAAGAGTTAGAGACAAATCACTACAATATCCTGATAATATGACATCCACATTTATCAAAACACATGGAAGAAAGGAAAGATCACGGTGCTTCACACATAAAAAATCTCAAACTTGCCTAAAGATAATAAGTGCTTGAGGAGAGTAATTTGAAAATAAATATCTATTTGAAACCATGTTTTTATAAATATATATTTTTTGCTATTGTTGATTTATATGGGGAGGTGAAGGTTTTATAAGTGGTATCAGATTAATATCATTTTGTAAGTGGGATTGAGCATTAATATGTTTGTATACAATTGAAATGTACAAAGGTATTTCAGTTGCACATACAGTATTAATGACCTTTTCAATAATGAGCGATGAAAAGAACTGATACATAAATATAAAAGAAAAACACTCAAAAAATTAAGTGAAAAATATTGTATACGTAATCAAGATATTGATTTTAAAAATTATATACTATGTTTATGAATAATTTTTTTATGATGTACAGTTTAAGATTTCATATGTAAATAATACACTAAAAAAATTCTTTAAAAAAAATTAGAATTATGCCCCCTTTTAATATATTCATTACCAACTGTAAGATAACATAATTTGCATTAATGCCTAGGATACTAACCACGAATTACCTTATAGGTTTTTTTTTTCCTTTCCATATTTGCTATGATAAAATTTGTAGTATATCAGTATTAATGAATTTTGCAATACTAAATAATAATTTGGTTAAGTTGATTTTTTACCTGGGTGTGTGTCCTGAAAAGTACTGCAACAAAAAAAATCAATGCGTTAATTTTGTTTCATGTAAATTCTTCCTTAGAAATGCAAATATTACCTTTGCTCATTTCTTACATTCTTTGACATTTATTACTTCGTGTTTTACAAAGCTGTGTTTTTTTACCTTTGTCCCATAAAAATTATATACAGTGAAAAACATTTAATACAAAAACACTTAAGATGAAATATCGGTTAACATGAAATAATACAATGGTCACAACAAATTACTATGCATTTTCATTTTTTTTTTTTTCTTAACATGAAATTAAAATAGCTTAACACAAAAAGATTTCCCTTCTAGGAATGAATAAAATATGAAAAACACTAGCTGCGCAGGCAAGATTTAAGAGAGGTGTGAAATGAGATGGTTGGTTTCACAGAAAAGAGGCTAACTTGGCTTAGAAATACCCTTGGAATAGCCAGTAACATGAACCAATTTTGTTTATCTAAGCTACTTTCACCCTACAAATGCCACACAAAAACATTTATCTCTCATCAATTGGTTTTGGAATCCTGTGACAAGTACATCACATTGTGAATAAAAATCAGCAAGTTTGAATCACGCTTTTTGTTTATATTTTAGAAAAAAAATTTTACAAGCACAAAGGGAAAGCAAACTTCTATTTTGCTAAAAATCAAGATGGAGTTTTTTTAGGCTGTTGATCAAAAACATAAGAAAAAAATGGAAATCTGCAAACAAATTTTGGTTTAGCTAACTCTACTTTATCAAAAATAATTTTAAAAAATTAGAGCAAATTACGGAAATGTTTGAAAGTAGTAAGTTTGAGCCAGAGCTCTATGAAAATAAAATGTACTCTAATAAACTTAATTTTGTTAAATGTATGGGGGTTTTTCCCCCTTTGCAATAACCTTTAACACAAAATTCTTTTTACATGAAAAAATATTTCAGTCCCCTCAGTTTCATGTTAAACAATCTTCACACTGCATTTAGATTATAATACAAATTTAAATATTATTTTCCTTTCTTTAATATGTGAGATAAATTAGTACTGAACTAATATTTTAAAAACAAAAAACAGTTGTATAACTTAAAATACTGTGTTTCAATACCATGATACTATGAAAAGAATGAATTATTCAATTTATTTAGATTTATGTTTTCAAGTTAAATTTTTTAAACTGCTTTCATACATGTGTTTTATATATATATACTAAATTGCTAATTAAAATTAATGAAAACAGTGAAAAACATGACTATTTTTCAGAATTTTAAAAACAAAATGGAAGCCAGAACTCACATTTTCTGTATGACTGCTATTTATAGAACCATTGCTAACAGTCATATAGGAATCTGAAGTAAAAGAAGAACAAAGTTGTTCTTTCTGAAAAAAATTAAAGCAATTTTAATTGCAAAAGAAATTATTTACAGTACATATACTAATATAAATACAAAAAATAAGATGTAGACCACAAACAATTATATATAAAATTTAAATAATTCTTCATAATTATTCAGCTTTTTTGAGCCATTATACAGAACATTTGTATATTTTATAACACTCTTTACATTTTATAATGCACACTTCAGTCATTTTTTTCTAAATTACACACGCACACAAAACAACCTTCAAAATTAATCAAAATGTATAAAACAGAAACATAATATTTACCAGAATAACTTATAAAATTATTACATAAGTAACATTTACTTTATACAGATTCAACACTGCAACTTTAAAAAATATTTCATGAATGAAATACAAAAAAGTTTTTTTTTTTTTACACATATGTGCCTTATCTTAAAACTTTGTGGGACCCCAACACCATCATCAATGACAAAAAAATTAAGATGTCAATTCATGTACCTTTATAAGTTTCTATAGATTAAAATAATTTTCTTCAAAACAGGTTCAAAATATTTTTTGAAAAAGGATATTCAACATTTGCCTAAAAAAATCTCTCTATATCAGCAATTCTTAAAGTTTTGATCACTGCCCTTTGTTTATCAGCCTGACATTGCGGACCCCCAAGATTTTGAACACCTTTCCGAGACTCCAAACCAGGGCTTTGAACCAGAACTAAACCAAAAATAGGAAAAAAACGTTATTTCGGTCAGAACAAAAACCAGAACTGAACAGAAGATAATATTGGTTCATTTCGGCTTGATATATCTCCCGTCATTTTGTTACTATAAGCAACTTATCAATATTTTCTAATTTAACTTCAACTATATAATTATCATTATATGTCAACGGGATAATTATATTTTATTTTAGGATGGAATTATATTTTAAGTACAAATAAGAATATACATGAAATAAAATTATTTATTTGGAACTTAACCAAAAACTGTCATTTCTGTCGGAACAAAAACCAGAACTTAACCGGTATATATTTTTTTAGTTGAATTGGAACAAAAAAAATTACAGTTTGAAGTCCTGCTTCCAACTCAATGATTTAAAGGATCATCAATAATCCTAAGTCTATGAATTTACCTCTTAAACTTTACACGTGTTTTTCTACTATATTTTTTGAAAATATTGCGTTGTAGTAATGGCTATGTAGTTGCAAACACTAAAAAAAACTGAATTAATATTCTTGATCAAAATAAATATTCTAGTAGAGTTTTTTAATTAGGTGTAATTTAGTAATCTAGTTTAGAATGGCACATCTTTCAGTTTTTCCACGAGGCCTTTCAGAATCTGTAAAAGCGGGAACATTAAACAGGATACCTTCGCAGACTCCTGGGGGTCCGCAGACCACAGTTTAAGAACCACTTCTCTAAATCATACATTTATAATTAGGTATACAATGGAATAGGATTGCTCAAATTAGGATGGAAACCCAGTACTAGATTAGTCAAGAAATTAAAATGAGTAGATTGGAGAGCCTCAATAACTTAAACCAACAAACTTCTCCATTTCAATTTAAAAGAACATCAAAGAAGTAAATAATAAAGTGCCAAAGGACCAAGACTGGTTATCCTCATACCATTGGTGAAAACGCAAAAAAAAAAAAAAAAATGAATATTAGCTTTTTAGATATGTGACAAAAGAACTAAGTAAATTTGCTTGCTCTATCAAATACAGTGAAGTGCAGAATTGTGGGTGAGGAAAATATTGATGGAACTGTCATATGAGTACTTTTTTTCTCTGCATGTTAATGAAAGTACAGATATATCGGATAAGCATAGTTTGACGTGTTATGAAAGAGATATAATTTTGACTTTATAGCTTAACAAAGAATTCCTCTTTTGTAAACCTAAAAACTCAACCATCCACTAAACTGAATATTTTCTAATACATGCACACAAAAAAAGCAAAAAAAAGGGAAGAGAATGTGTTTTATTCTATGGAGTTTAATGATTGACAAGAAATATTTTAAAGCTTAAGTTGAAGGAAGAAGTTTCAACATTCATGCAACACACTCCAACAACCAAGGATGTGATATTTCACTTTAAAATAGTTTCCATGATGCCCATTGGTTTGTGATGGTAGTTTATTTACAACATTTGATTTTTTGAATAATTTAAATCTAACCTCACAAAATTAATGATTCTAAAGTGCAAAAGGTTGTTACTACAATGAAAAATCTCATTTTGTGGTGTGGAAGTTGTAATTTACAAAACTTTTAAAAAAGTTGAAAAAACTGCAAAATCAGTATAATGTAAATTCTTTACTAGATGAGATTTTAGTAATAAGGGACATTTTTTATGCCAGGGGACTAATCTTAAGGAATATTTCCTCTCGATCAACAGCACCCAACAATGAATAAGGAATCCATTAACCTTTAACATAGAATGGCAGACAGAATAGCCAGATTTAGATGTTGAGTCAGTTATTGAAGAATAATGTGACAAATAGTCGGATAGAAACAAGAAAATACCACTAAAGGATTTTTGAGTGTTATATCATTAAAAGTAGCTAGTTTTAGCAGAAGTTGTAAAATTTCTCCTGCCTAGTGTCACAACTTACAAGTGTAAAACCAGATTTTCAACCCTGGTTTTCTTAAAAAATAAATATCGGAATCCACCATAATCCACTTAAGTCATTTGTTCTTTCCTCCAAACATGAAGTTTTTAGCAATAAAGAAATAATCTTACTTTTGTGATTAAATATTTGATCTTACTAATACTTTATTTTTGCAATTATTTTTGTAATAATTTTATATAAGCAATCAATAAAAGTACATAAGAATTATATTGACTTTCAAATGGTGATTTATTTTATTTTTAAATCTCAAATAAGCAATAAGTTTTCAGTGGGTTATGAAAAATAATCAGATCACAAGAAAAAAAATCTTGTGATACATTGCAATAAAGAGAAAACAAAAATTGGAAATGTACAAACTTCTTTTAATTTCTGCTGACACTCTAATAACACATGTTTTGTTTGATGCAATTCTTCTAATAAATCAGTTTTTTCTTTAACAAATTCGTCCATTCTCAGCAAGGCATCATCAAGTTGTTCTTCTAAACTCATTTTTTCACTTTCTCCATGGCGAAACTCATTACTAAAAAGAAATAAACACACTGAATATATAATCTAAAATTAAAGAAATCAATGCAATAACAATTCAAATTAAAAAGAAAATTTTACTGATGAATGCAAAATTTCCAAAATGCTTCATAAGGGGAATTAATTGTTTCATCAAAACCAGATTTTGATAAAAGATAACTTTTTTTATTGATACATTGTAGATCACGCAAAGATAGAGAGAAAACTTCAAATATGTTCAAATATAATTCCATAATTCTACATTTTTTCCTTACTAGTCCCCATCTTAAAGAAATACATACCTGTCCATTTTTCAATTATGTTTTTCTTTATATTATTCTGTATTTTTCAATGGCTTCTTTACCCATGAATATTACCAGTTAAGTATAATTCAATTCTCCTGCTAATAATTATAGATATTTAAATATTTGTAACTGTATTCTGCGGTTTCATCATGGTATTCGGAAAGGTTTTAAATTTAAAAGAATAAGTTTGTATTTATATTTTTAGTTTTCTTTGTGAAATCTGATAGGCATTTTTAGATTATTACTGTTTGAATTACTTTTATTTATAGCAGCCATACCTCAGAGCTTATCCTAAATTATATGAGTATTTAGAGGTGCAGTTATGTGGAATCAAAAAGAAATCAAATAGAAGTAAATATTTTTAAAAAACAATATTAAAATACCTTTTTGCTCTCAAGCGAATAGCATCTTGTCGTTGACGCATTTTCATGCAGCGAACAAGATGAGAAGCTTTTTTCTCTGTAATTAGTCTGTGCTCCCGTTCATAACCAAGAAGCTGTTTCACTTGCTAAAAATATTTTTAAATGAGATTCTAAGTATTACACACACAATCTTAAAAAAATAATTCAATTCAAAAATTTTTGAAAACTTACTTTAACTTCAGCCTGTAACTCAGCTACTAGCTGATCTTGCAATAGCTTATCAGCTCTCATAGTTTCAATTTCAAGGTCCTTTGTTTTCATATTTGTATTTAATTTTTTTATCTCTGTTTTCAGTGTTAGTTCTGAATCAGTCATCTGCATAATTTTCTTCTGGAGTGAAACAATTTCTCTCTTTTTAGAACTTGCATCAACTTCACTAAAGGAAGTTGAAGGAGATTGTACAAGCATTTCATCAGTAGCAGATAACCTTTATTAAAACAAAAATATCCTAATATAATGGGTAAAAATAATTATTTTTTTACAAATGAACTATTTTTTTATTCATTTTCTGCTTAAAAAAATACTTATCACAAAATATTGAAAGAAATATGCTGGATAAAAAGTAGTCACATTTTAAAAATATTTCACAAAAATGCAGAATATTTTTTTTAAAAATGCAAAAATTGTTAACAACCACATAATTAAAATTAAATTTTGAAAATGCACAAACGCCTTATATTTCCTTATATAAGCCGAGAAATTTTAGAACATTTTTAAAGTTAAAATGAGAGGCTTATAAACAGGTCCACTAATCTTGGAGAAAATGTAGCTTAGAAAAACAGCTTTTTTACAACATTTTCCATTAGTACACAAGCCATCTCAATCTTTTAACTTTTAGGGTATTTTGAATGGAAGTTTTATTCTTATAGAAAAAAAAAGTCCAATAATTTCTTCAAAATCAGACTCAAAATTCAAGTTTCGAAATAGTTAGTGAATTCACATTCACTCATTGGAATGTCCAAATGCAAAAGGTCATCGTCCAGCTAGTTTTTCCTTCAAGGCATGAAACATAGGTCTGCCTTTTTTGGGGATCGACCCTAATTCAAAATATTTTTTTCACCCTCTTGAACTTGTTTCTCATTTTCAGAGAAATAACCAACAAAATATTAAAATTTTCAACAAATGCAACTACATGTAGTTTAAAATTAGCCTCATGAAGTTTTTTTCCAGCTCATTTTTCAAAGAAACAAAAACTGTGCAAAGAATGAAACCAGCACAGGTAGGATACAGGATAACAAATAAACAGAAAAATGTGTTTGTTTCAGATAGGAACCAGAAATAATACCAAACTATTAGTATCAGTTTTACTTAACAGCAATTCGATTGGAAAATATTCTGCAACATTTTACTCATTTGGCAACATTTTAACCCTCATGGTAATATATTTGAAAATTAAACTACAATTATTATATTTTTTTCCAATTCAATTTGCATACAAATTTTAAATTTTAGGTAAATTTTTAAAGAAAAACATTCTCTCTGCTTATTTGGAAATATACAATGGATATTTAAAATATACAATAACACATAGTTATTCTTGTGTTTTTCGTTTTGTTTTGATAATTTAATTCTATTGAATAAATAGTGCATTATGAAATAATACAAATGGCAGTTATATTTAGATGAAAGTATCTAATCATAGTATAAAAATTTAATGAGATAATCCTGAATGTGTAAACAAAAGGTACAAAAAAGGAGCATATTTTCAAAAGCAAGGGAAATTCAATTTCAGGTTAAAATAAAAAGTTTATACTCAAAATGTAGCATTGATATTTACAATATATATATCTTAGTTTTAAGCAAATTATAAGGCTATTTCAAAACAAACTGGAAACAAAAATATAAGTTTGCAAAGCATTTCAAATAAAAATGCGAATCAAGAAAATCCTTAAGTTCCTCATAAAAAATTTTCTTTAAAAAAGTTTTCACAGTAAAAAAAGCATTTAAATTAAGCAAACATAACATTAGATTCTCTTGCTTTTAATGATTATGTGAATTTTTGAATAGCTAGGGGAAAAATAATTGTGGTTTTCCGCTGATTTTATATATAAAAAAATGACATTTTAAAAAAAGTTTTATATACAATATTATATATTTTAAATGAATATCTGATTAAATGCCTTAAACTAATCCAGAAGATAAAAATAATTAGAAGGAAAACAAATATATATATATTATTCTAAATATTTGTTGTTTCTTTTTAAATATGTATTTCTTATTAAATCAATGCACTACACTCCCACTCTTATAGATGAAAACTTAAAAAATTTTAGTAATTACTTCATTATTTAAACTATAATGAAAATGGATAGCAGACAAACTACCCATATATCTGTTACATACACATTCTCCAGTTCTTAAGAAATCAGAGCACAGGATATTAATAAGATTCTATTCACTCAAAATAGATATTCTAAAAAGTTCAAAAATTAGATCATTATCTGTTTCATATTTTCAAACAATGTTTCAATGAATAACTTGTTCTAAAAAATTATGCTTGCTATACAAGATGAAAAGGATACTTCATATCAAATAGATATAGCTATAACAAAATAATATAAAAAGGATAAGATTAAGTTTCATAAGTATGAACAATGTTTAATTTCAAATTTGAAGGGGAAAAACACACATAGAATTTTAATGAATAATGTAAATTTCTATCAATTAAAATTTTACGTTCTTAAAATCAGATAAATGCTTTTAAATTTAAATGAAATAAAATAAAATATTTTTTTGAATACCTTTCAATAAGTTGCTCAAAAGGGGAGGTGTATGTAAAACCAACAAAAGGCAAATTTTTTCCACTGAACTCTTTTTTATTTTTAAGTTCACCCATAAATATTCGAATTTCAGGTTCAAAATCATCAAAATTTGAAGTGTCATCAACACCAGAAACTGTAGGCACAAATGGTGGTGCAGCTAAATATGAATAAAAATATTTTAAGCACTTATATAATTATCTAACATTTAAATTCTCATATATATATATAGAGAGAGAGAGAGAGAGAGAGAACTATTTGAAACATACTACAAAATTAAATAACATCTAAAGCTACTTTAAAATTATGTTATAGGACTAATTATACAAATGGAGTAAAATATATACAAATATATACAAGATTTGCACAAATACAGATAATTAGAAAATATTTATTACTAATTTTACTTATATATTTATCTAGATATATTAATTTTTAAAATGATTTGCTTTGTATTCTAAAATTAAGGATATTTCAAAACATTTCTGAAAACTTTTATTACTTACTATGACGTATATTATTCCAGTCCACATCAGTAAATAATGGATGAACAACTAACTCATCATATCCTAAGCGATTTATAGGATCTTCTAACAATTTTTTTATTACATCAATCAGCATATCAGATACTTCTGAGGCCTCAGGTGGAAATGTCAAGGATTTCTAAAAACAAAGTAGTTCAAAATATTGATAATTTTAAAAGCATAATTAATTGTTAAACTTAAAATGTACACAAAATATAACATTACTCTTGTAAAAAAAATTAGACGAGAAGTTCTAATTTTCCATAAAATTTATTTAATTGCTTCTTTAAGGTTAACAAAAAGCAAGGTACTTGAAAAATTAATGGGCCTCATGATGAACTTTGAATGATTAGTACTGGAATTAGTGATCTAGAATCAAGTGATTAAGTACATTTAGATGGATAGATGATTAGGTCAATATTCAGGATAGCAAAGTCAACAAATATATATAAATAATAAAAATATAAACTCTTATTATACTTTTTTCTATTCTGCTTCTAGCTATGTAAAATTGGCATCTTTCTTAATAGTTCAAAAGGAATTTATGATTCAATGGATTAGTTAACTAACATACTTCCACAAATGCATACTTTTGTTGCAAATTTCATTTATTTTACCATGAAAATAACCTAATTTTCAAATTTCTTACAAGTTCTGTTCAAATATTTTATAAAATAACATTTTCTCCAAGAATTTTTTTGAAGATTTACACCATATAGTAGATAAATATTTTCTAATTCTAAAAATAAAAAGGAAATGGGGAGGGGATATGAGTTATAAATGCATTTGCAAAAAACATACTAAAATTCATAAAATTGATTTAAAAAATTGTAACTAACAAAAAAAGTATTAAGCCAAAACTTAAAAAACTTTGGTATTTATGTATTAGTGTCACTGCAGCAAAAATTGAGCCACGAAAATCGTTCTTCATGTAAAACACGCAAGAATCTTTGTTTTGATATCATAATGCGATTCACGTGGTGCAAATTTTGCTGTGGTGATGCTAATTCATAAGTAACAAAACTTCTTTAAGAGATAACTAGGGGGTGAATATTTGCTGTTTTGCATATTTATTTTTTTTATGTGTTATAAATACATACTGTGTGTTGGATGTGTTCATTTTAATTTCATTTTTTTCATCTTTATGAAAAATATTAATTATTAAGCATAAATTTTGAATAATTTTTTAAAAAACAAGTTTTTGATTTCCATAATATTAGACAATTTATAAAATAAAAATTAATTTTAAAAGAAATATGAAAAACTAAGCAAATTTAAAGATTTTTGCTCTGTCTCAAAATAGGTAATAATACATTATCGTAACAATGCCAATGTTCAAGATAACTCGCCAAGTTGGTAACCCTGATTTTGTATGTGTTGTATGCGATGAATTGGCAATCATGTGTTTTGTTTCATATAATGTAGCCAATAGGTTGCAATAATACACAAGTACCCCAAAATCAATAAATCAAATTTTTAAAAATCATAAGAAAAATATGAAAGCAATACCTTAAAATTCATTATATTATTGTAGGTTACCAAAACAGTGTCACTTGTAAAAGGTGTAGAACCGAATACCATTTCATAGGCAACAATACCTAAAGACCACCAGTCACATTCAACTCCATAGCTTTTGCTAGATGCAGGTCCAGCATTCATAGCTGTTAAGACTTCAGGAGCAACATAATCTGGTGTACCCACAGGCATACTGCTTATGACCTGTTTAAATATATATATATATTATTATACATACATTTCTAGTTTATAATGTGTTTAACAATTATTTTGCTTAAAAGATACATGGCATTAATTCTGTAATTGCATACCAATTTATGATTGTTCAGCTTTGAAGAGGAACCAAAATCTGCTAATTTGATGTGTCCTGTTCGATCAATCAAAATATTATCTGGCTTTATATCTCTGTGTAAAAAAAATCAGGAATTAAGTTACTAAAATTCATTATTACCATAGTAGCAAATGAATAATTGTTTAATATAATTTTTTTTTGAAAATTACTTAATTACCTGTGTACATATCCCATAGAATGAAGACTGTGAATAGCTAACACCAACTCAGCCAAATAGAACTGACACATCTCCTCAGGTAAAATATTCTCATATTTTTCTAACAGCGAGAGCATATCCCCACCAGGATGAAATTCCATTATTAAGTAAAGATTCTGATTGTCTTGGAATGCATACTGGAGTTTTGTTAACCAAGGACTTGTTGACTTAGCCATGATATCTCTTTCTTCTTCATAAAATGCCATCTGGCAATGTAAAATTTTATATTATATTCGACATTAAAACAATTAAAATACATACTTGACTAAAATAAAATGTAAAACATGTCGCAAAGTAGGAATTTATACTTAAAAATTACTCTTACTAATATAACACTAAGTTGTTTCATTGCATTAATGAATGTAACAAAAAATAATTTCATTTATTGAGAGAAAGAGAACTCAAGAAATAATAGCAGAGTTTTAAAATAAAACAACAAATGAAAGCTAATAAAATATTTAATATAAATTGAATTTAAAAAAATTCAAGAAATATTTTGTTAGAATTTTACAATCTTCACTATTAAGTTAAAAGAACCAAGAAAGATAATTAAAATTGTATGTTGAATAATGAAAATTTTAAAAGGTTAAAATATATTTCATCCCATTATCAATTTTAAACCAATCTAAAATACTTGTTCTAATAATACTAATAAAATCTAGGATACTTGTTTTTAAATGTAAAATATGTACCAAATGTAAAGTACATACATTTCCAATTTAGCACACATTAAATAGTTTTAGATCATACTTAAATTCAGACTAACATTTCCTTACATATTTTATAAATATTACTTTAATAAAACAGAAAAATTTACCCCCAAAAAATATATTTAAGCTGAATTTAAATGAAGTATAATTGATTTTAAAATAATGTTCGTAAAAAGTTAAAATACAAATAATTAATAAAATTTCATTAGGAAAGGTGTTAAGGTGTTGAATGGTAATAAAAAAAACGGTTGTACTTTAAAATAACTTAAATAGTTAAATGAAAGTTCAATTTCAAATTTTTTTCAATCTACAAGAAAAATTATTCATTAAACATACATTTTGTTGTGATAGCGTTTCCTGCTTTCGTAACACTTTCATAGCATACACATCTCCAGTAGCCTTCTCTCTGACTACTTGAACTTCACCAAAATGACCTCTTCCAATAATTTTCTTCACTTCAAAATCACGTAAGTTCACACGAAGGGATTTCAGCTCAACCATCAGGTCTTTGACTGATAAATAGATAAAATTCAACAAATGAATATTCCAAAACAATACTTTAATGATATTATGAATACCTCAAATTACAGAAGTTATAGAATTAGACAATATACATGACAATATATATATTTATATTAAAATATATAGCATTTTTCAGTAGATTTAATGTTAAGGAATGCCTATATAATTAAGAGCTTACATTTTTATTTTAAAAAAATTATTTTATTGGCTTTTGACCTGAAGGATATGTTTGAAATGATCTTCTGCCCCTTTCTTTTGACAAGGCATATCAAATTCAAATCTTATGTCATCAAGATTTAAAACTGATTCATATTATAAGAAGTTGATTAAAATTTTTACCCACTTAAATAACATATTTTTAAATAATTAGTTCAGAAAAAAAATGTTAAAATTAAAAGTTCCACTTTAAATAGATTAATTATGTCACTTAGGTTTATCAATCATCAAAAAGGAAAACAGGCCCAAATTGCTTTTGAAGATTCTAACTAAAATAAAACACCAAATTTTAAAAAATTTGGTTTCATAAAAAAAAATTGCTTAAATTATCAGATTACACTCTATATTTTGACTGATTTCTCATTTTCCTGACTAGTGGAAAGTGGGGAAGAATTAATTACTCATGAAATATCAATGCTGCATAAGTATTAAAAAAAAATCAAACACATTAATATAAAATGAAAAACATATTTGTTTACAAAAATTATATACTTACATTTATCAACAAAAGATGCAATATGTTTATCTTTACGTAAATAATCCACATTACATTCCTCATACAAAGCAAATAAAATATCAAGTAATCCATCTCGATGAATGAGGTATTTCTTTGGAAGATTATAATTAGATTTTCCAAGAATTAATTGATTTAGTCTCATAAAACGAGTAGCAATGGATTCTTGAGCTTGATCAGCCATAATGAAACAAAATCTGAAAGAAAATATTTTGAGGAATACATATACAATGTGACCAAATATAAAAATTAAAGTACATGAGTATTAGCGTCACCACACCCAAAATCGCCCCTCGAGAATCATTTTTCTTCAAATATAACACCTAAGAATCGTTTGTTTTAATATGATGGCTCAATTCACATGACCCAAATTTTGCTGCAGTGATGTTAATACACAAGTACCAAAATTAAAAATTGAAACCTTTTTATACATAGCTCTAATTCTGTTTGAAATATAAATACAGTCACCTCTATAAAGTCACTAAATCCCGAAAAAAGTTCGTTATATGGAAAATTTGTTATATAGAGGTTCCTCTTTCAATTTTTCTTATAAACAACATAAAACAAATTTTAAACTCATAAAAGACATTTATTAAAAAAAAAAGTAATTATTCACACCTTTTTGTAAATTAAAATATATATTTATTTTATATATCTTACTTATGAAAAAAAAAAAGAAAAAAGAAAGAAAAACTGTGAGGAAAGTTTTTTTGACGCCTTTATCCACTTCCTGAAGAAACGAACTTTTATCCTTGATGCTCAAGCACTTATGTTTTGACATCTTTGACCCACAAGAAACAGTTACCAGTACGACTGATCAATGAACACTACTCAAGGACACGAGACAACTCCATTGAGGGTGCAAAGGGATATCAAAGACGTTTCTACTGTGTGTGTGAACTGGACATTGGGACTAAAGGTTGCACTTCTTGGATGAAGTGCCCAGAATTCTACTGCTTTCAGAGAGTTAGGCACCTAATCAAGATTCATTATTTTACAACTACAACACAGGACAACTCCACTGAGTATGAAAGGGGATATCGAAGATGTTTCTAGTGAACTGTACAATGGGGGTTACAGGTTTCTAGGATAAAACGTCCAGAACTCTATTGCTCTCAGCAAGTTAGAATCTAATAAAACCAGTTCAAGATTTATGATCCCCATAAAATGTGTTAAAAGAGAGAATAACCTGAAAAGTCCAGAAGTACTTCAAAAATAGAGAGAAAAAAAATTGAATCACAAAAGAAAAAATTCATTATATGGAAAATACACTTCGCTATAGGAAGGTAATTTTAAGAAAATCGTGAAATGTTCTTGGTTCCAGGAAAAAGTTTGCTATATAGAAAAATTTGCAACATAGAGGTTCGACTGTATATAATTATTTCAAACTTAATGCATAAAATAAAATGAAGTATACAAAAGACAAAAGATAGAGAACAGAAACATACAATACAATCACAGAAAATTACAGACATTATTACAAATGATGATCCCTACATAGAACAGAAGGGGTATACTGCTTTCCATTTGAGATGGGAATCCATTTCAGACGAAAGTCTGTCTTCTTTCTCCTTTAGCAAGTCATGCTTTATTCAGAATTTGAACCCGAGCCCACTTTATTACCAAATCTACCATATTGGCTAGGAGGCTTCATTATCTTCTTTTAAAAGTATATATTTAATGATATTGAAGATTTCAGATATTTTTTTAATTAAGTCCCAGTTCTTTTGCTTTGGTATATTACATCAGAATTAAATGCTACTTGTTTAACCTCCCCCCCCCCCAACGGGCTGCATATTAGCAACAAAGCCTTTTGCAGACGCAAGTCCTCAAATGTGAGTATTTCATAGTGGCAGCATTCGCTAACAAATTTGGAAGCTTGAATTAATTTTAATTCGAGTTCTCGTCGGATGCTAAATATTGCTGAGATTTAATTTTACCTTGAGTATCAGAGCCTAATTGATACTCAAGCAATCATTTATAAGCCACATAATCATATGACATGCGTACTTCCGATTTTCACATCCAGAAAATCTAATAACTCCAGCCAAGATCAAACCCAAAGCCTTAGGCTTACGAAGCAAGCACACTACCTTTCAACTACCAAGCCGACATCCTGAACATAATATAAGATTGGAAACAGAAATTTAAAAAAAAAAACCTAAATGCAGACCATGTTTTTTCTACCAATAGTTTTTTGAAAACTGTAAAGGAAAAATTCATCAAATTACAGAGACTTAAATGGGCTGGTTATTTGGCTAGAATGAATAACGATCATTGCTGCAAGAAAATCTTTCTGGAAAAGCCCATAAAAATAGACTTCGGGCAGACCCCCGCTAAGATGGACGGATTGTATCAAGAAAGATCTTAATATTTTAAAATTTAAAAACTGGAGAACAACTGACAAAAGAAGAAATGCCTGGAGAAGGCCACGGCCCACCGAGGGCTGTTGAGCCATTGAAGAAGTTTTTCGAAGGATTGTATTTTAAAATTAGAGCAAAAATGTTTCTCCTTATGCCTCAAGTTACGAAATAGAAAAGAATGTCACAAATTGAATTAATACAATTTCTAACTTTCGGGAGTTGATAAAAGTATCTGGAATTGTAAAAAAAATTATTGAATCATTTCACAATAAAGGACAAACATCTTTGTTAATCTAGTCTCTTTAAATCTGATACCCATCTCTTAAGCACTAGTAGTTGAGCAAAATAACAATCACCAATGTACAAATTCTTACGTGACTGAATGAATAAAACAAACATTTCAAGAAAAGAAATGCTCAATATTGTACTAAACATTTTTAATTTTAAACCTGGTATGAGATTTTCTGTAGGGTAATGTTTATAAATAACTGTTTTACTTAAGTTTTTATATTACTTATTTAATAATTTTCTGGCTTTCCAAGCTACTTTTTCCTGTATTTTTATTCCCTGGTTCTTCCTATTTGAAAAAGAGGTTGGTACATATTATTGCAACCTATTGGCGACATTATATGAAATAAAGCACCTGATTGCCAATTCAGCATGTACGACACATAGGGCATCAGGGTTGCCAACTTGGAGTTATTAATAGAGTTGGCGATTGTTGCAATAATAGACAAGTACCAATCATTCTTAACCATTTCAGTGCGGTGAGGCGCTATTGCACTTCGCTTATTATGTGCCAAAAATGCGGAGAAGTGCTGTCGCGAAAAAGTGCGGAGACGCTGCTGTTGGGTAGTATAATTTTCGCATCTATTGAGAGCAGTTGAATCACAGTTTTTATTCATTTTACTCAATTGTGATTTTTAATAATATAAGAATTAAAATAAAATAAAATGGTAAGTAGTAATGCAGTAGAGCCGCAGTGGTACGTTAGACAAAATAAGCATGTTTTATTTATTTAAAATTAATATAAATAATTTTTATTATTAACTAGACTGCAATTGACTTCGAATATTATTGATGCTATAGAGGAGGAATGGTTAGCAAGCAAAAATGCCACAGGAAGACTATCAATAAGTACAAAGTTTTCTTCAGAAAAATTGCCTGGGTGAAACTTGTGACAATGTGATGTATGCAGTAATAAAAATGGTAATGGAATTAAACAATCCAACTTAATTTGTGCTATATGTAAAAAAGGAATTCATGGAATTTGTGCAGCAAAACATTCTTGTAATAAGTGAGAATAAAAAATATTTTTGTTGGTAAAAATTACTTGTTACACAATAATTAGTGTTAATTATAACCATTTCTATTGTTCTCCAAAAAATTACTACGCATTTTATTCCGCACATTTAGTATATATATAAGAAAACTCTTCAGCACTCAAACGGTTAAAGCCTCCTGGAACTTATGTATTATTATAATACGTATGTACCAAATGATTTTAACAAAAATTAACAAATCCAATACAAACTGATGTTGTTCAATTAGCAAGGTACATACACATGTTGCCATCAAATGCAGGAGTACCACCATAATTGTAAGTATTTGATCATGAATATTGTGCAGTTTTTATTCAGAATTGAGTAAAATTAACAAACAGTAAGTAGTTTTTACTTGTGCATATTCTGTGCATAGAAACACACAAAAAAATCTAAGTGAGATTCGTGCTTGATTGATTGAACAGTGTTTATTAATTTAATAAAAAGGTACTTATGTATTATCACAACCGTGTTGGCGACATTATATGAAACGAAGCACATGGCTGCCAATTCAGTGCAAACGAAACATGCAAAATTCGAATTACAAACTTGACAAAATATCTTGAATGTTGGCATTGTTGTAATAATACATAAGCACCAATAAAAAAAAGCATATTTTTTTTAAATTTCCGATATTGAATCAACAGAAAAGTTTTGAAACTAATTCCTCAATTGAGTAATATATGCATTCAGTGGCATAATGGAAAATATTGGGGCCCCCTGCAAAGTCAGGTTTGGGCCCCAAGCCAGATCTTACAAAGGACTGCAAAATCATAAGGTAAGATAGGTTTTGAGCCCCCTCGAACCCTGGGCTCCCCTGCGATGCAGGGGTGTATATTATGCCACTGTAAGCATTTTCAATTGAAAAAATATAAATTTATAATAATTATCCTGAACATACATCCCTTCTAATTGCTATCTTTACATTTCTTAAAATAAACAAATTGCTTATATTAAATAAATATAATATAAACAATAAATAATAAAATATAATAAAATAATAACAAATAATATAAACAAATTATTTATATATATATATATATATAAATAAATTGACAATAATATAAACAAATTGTTTATATATATATATATTTCATATTCTTAACCCTATTTTAATTTTAATTTCTGATATAACCTTCTATGTTTGGTTTCTTACAATCTCAATTTTTTTCGGTTTTGTTTGATTAATGTTCATCCCTCATTAGTAGAGAATTTACACTATATAGCTAAAAGGATCTTAGGAATCAAAAACTCTCCTGAAGAAAGAATAAATTTGTTCTTAAAAATACAGTTTCCACGTATGTGACTTTCAAATCAGTGCATGCAAAAATCTGGTTTTATCAAATAAAAACTGCATATTACTGTCTCATTCATATATGCATAATTTTTTCTTAAATTCTTTTTAAAACTACAAAAAAAGTGTCTCATAAATGTATACAGAAATAAATGGATCTATAATATTAAGCACTAAACACTGAATTTAAAACATTTCAGTTACTCGTATTGTTTACATATTAACCCATTCAATACATTTATCCGACAAATAAAGTCCTAGTTATATCAACTAAAATAGTAAATTAAAATTAGATATATTTACGATGCTTTTTTTTTTTTGTAATGAATCGAATGAATTATTAAAAACTAAATTATCAGACAACAACTAAAACTCGAATTTTAATAACATAGAAAATTAAACCACTGTACTTACTATTTGGAACAATTTGCAATCAATATAATTTTAAAAGTGGAACAAAACACCTCAAACATCGAATGTTTTACTTAGATGTAAAAGAAAAACCATGTTTACAGTTTCGTATTTTCAACAACGGATTTCAAAAATTACAAACGAACCGCCATCCGTACGTCATTCAACGTAAATAACTCTTTACGTCAGAACAAATATTTCAGATCACTTCATTTATGCCACTGAAAATTTTGTTTTCATCACTCTCATTAAAATTGAGTAATCGTTTAATAAACATTTGAAATTGATCATATAAAAAAGAATAAGGAGAGATCCCCAAATTTTTTATTAAGTGACATCTAAAATTATGAGTTGGGAATAAAAGATTACAATCTAAGAAAAAGGAATATCGCTGCGAAAAACTGAACAGTAAAAGTAAAAGTAAAAGAATCAGAGTGAAAAGAAGAGTAAATAAAAGTATCAGAGTTGGTATCTAACACAAAAAATAAAAAAATAAATAAAGGACAAGTTCTCTAATTATTTTTTTAATGAAAAACGAAATGTGTCCATCGATATTTCCCGGCACACCCAAAACCAAACAATTATATAAACTTTTTTACTAAAAGTAATATTTTTTTTCTAAAATATATTTTAGTTTTGTTCATTTCTAAGTATTGTAATAAAAAAGAAGATATGTCTTAAGATTCTAAGATAGACCTTTAAAACAACCATTTACTCAAACTCAGTAGTACAACAGCCCATGAGGGCCAGGGTCTACTACGCCCATCTCAGTATACGTGACCATTGGGCACTGAGGTGCATGAGCAGATGTCTCGATCAAGTGGTGAGTCTGAAGCGAAAACCCCCAATGTTTTTTACCCCCAAGCTTGGTACTCAATTTATCGACCCACTGAAGGGATGAAAAGCTGAGTCAACATTGCCTAGTCCGAGGATAGAAACCCGAACCTGTGGTGTGGAAGCACGATACACTACCACTCGTCTACTGAACCTCTTAAAACAACTATTATTTAGTACTTATCAAAAATGACTTTTTCTTTCATTAACTTTAAACAAATTCAACAAAAAAACTCAAAGGAAGTAACTATCACATCTCCAAGAGGACATAAATTTTGTGTACCTAAATTATTATTTTTGTTATAAATTAATTTGAATTTGATAAAGAAGGAGGTATTACTTAAAAGTGAAATTTAGTATTTGTAAAAATACATGGAAAGGATGCAAGTTAGAACAGTGAAACACTTGTGAGCTTTACACACCGAAATACGATGTAGAAGTGAATCAAACAGATGCTTGATATTGCACTGCGGACACACTAGCTCAAGCTTGTCTTATAATGCTTACTAAATCTCGAATATTGTGGCATGCTGACAGGTTTATCTACACCCAAACAGTCTCAATAAGGGGACATGGCACGAAAATATTTTTAAATGATGTAAACAATCCTTCACAGCGAATGAGGCTCAGCATTATCTTGCTGAAACAACGCCCCGTGACTCTTGACAAAGAAATACAGCTCATGAAACCATACAATATCATCCGCATACCACTGAGATATCACTGTATTTTGAAAAACGACTATCCAAGGATATGGACTATTCCAAGATTATTATACCGACTATTCGGATGCTGTCCTGTAATGGCTCTCTGATTCTAAAGCGAAGCATGATTCATCATTAAGCACCACTAAACGACATTTCATAGCTCTCCCTCTTTATCTGACTTGGAATTACTGCAAGAGTAGTCAAAGACATTTCGGTGTAAAAATGTAGAGAAGGCTGGAATCACTGAGAATGTCTTGCAAAAATGTTCTCACCCCAAGCTCCAAAAATAGAAGATTGGCCCACCATTTGATTTGTGCATGCCTGGGGATCGATTATTCTGCCTTCCCTACTGGCGTTTTTTCTGGTTTTTCTTGATCTGATTCACCCTGTTTTACTTCATTCATATGTCCACTCTTCTCAACACTTTCTGATCAGACTATTATCAAACCATTAGATACAATAGTATTACAATAATATGAAATAAATATGACAACTTTGGAACGAGACCTACTTTTTTTCTAAAAATGACACTAATTACGACAAATATTTCGTTTAATTTAATTTCAATTACTTTTAAAAGTCTTTCTAAAGTTTTATTAAATGTAGTTTTCTTTTTTAGCTTTTTAAATTCGATTATTTTGGCAGGATTGAAAGAAACGTAGCAGTACAGAGTGTCTAGAAGGTAGTAGTCAGTAGAGGGACGACAGAATACAAGGACAAAATGATAGTCCAATCTATATAAGACAGTAACAGCTTTCAGACAGGGATGGTCACTTTTGTCTAGTGGTCGTGTTACCTGGCTTTGGATCCATAGGTCGCGGGTTCTGTCTATTCCCTTCCACAGGTATATTCCTATTTTCTGAATTTCATAATACATTATGATGCTCAATCTATAGGGATAGTTATTTAAATTTTTGCTTCGTATTATAAAGTATAAGGGTGAGACTGATTGATTAAAATTCGGTTTAATACAGCTAAAAGCAGTTTTCAGTCTGCTATGTTTATTGTAGTGACATCTATTTTTAATTTTTGGTATTCCTTTTTTTCTCCAGTATCATAAGAGGAATTTTGCTTTATATTTACTTATGGTCATGTTCATTAAAAACAATTAATTTAACACAATAAATATATTACAATATTCTATAAATTTCTTTCCTGGCCTGTTAAGAAATAAACTATTGATTATTAAAATTGCAACGCCATGAAAAAGGGATAATATAATCGTCAAATTTTCATAAAATAGAGAATGTGGAATGCAAATGATTAGCTTTTAAGAGGAATTGAACAATACAAGAGCGAGAAACAACATGTCAAACACCACATAAAAGGAAAGTTACACGGTGCATTTTATTTTTATATTTGGAAATCCCTTTTCAATGTTTATTTTTTTAGATAATATGTCTCGTATAAGAAAGGGCTACCACAGCATGTGGCAGTATCGTATCCTATTGAGAGTGCAGTTTACTGTTCCTTGTCATTGATGCATTTAGTGCCAGTTTATCCATTGGGCGCGTAGATCTTTTGGGCCCAGGGATCGAAATGAGCTTAAATCAGGACTGCTCGCATTTGTCATAATCTACCAACTGTCATGCGAATTTAGAGTTGATGGGTTCAGAAGGATCATACTGAACGCCATGCTGTATTTTAATAGTCCTTCTCCATTAACGCTAGAGAGGACAGACATGTTGTCAGATTGACCTCGCGAGATCGTACTGTCACATAACGGATCTTGAATCAAGAAGTGGTCGTGGTCTTGTTTGCAGCACGACGAAAATCCGCACGGACAGTAAGTTGACATATGAAAATACACGGTGACCATTATTGTAATTTCCCTTGACATTACTGCTTAGAGACGCGCGATGACAGTGGTAGACTCAAACAACAAAGCAAAAAGAGTGGCACCACGTCGGTTTTATATATATAAGTTGAGTTGCTGCCAGTAGCATCGTGATGGACGTATTCGTGTCTTGAGGCTCCTAGCACAACACACGTGGTTTGCTTACATTCGATATTGTCACACAGGCACTGGTCTGGTAAGATGGTATGGATAGCCACTGGCTACACAGAACGAACACCTCTTGTTCGTGTTGTCAGTAATCTGAACAGCCAGTGTTACATTTCTCAAATCTTAAGGTCGATGGCTGTGCTTTATCTTCGAAACCTCGGAGAAGTCGCTTTTCGACAGGATAACAAAGACCACATATATTGCCTGTTGTTCCGTACCCACCTCGATACAGAAAGGGTGTTCGATTTCTAACCACCCCGCTCTTCAGATCTTTCACCATTAAAAACATCTAGTTAGGAGTTGCTGAGAGACTGAGCTACCACTGCTCTCCAGCCATTACGATTGAAGTGTGATATAAACTTGAAGCGGCATGGAATGATTTGCCCGTATCTGTCTTCCAAGTCCAGTTTAACTAGATGCTTCTCCGGATAGAACCTGTTATAGCTGCAAGAGGTGGCAACTTTTTGTACTGATTTTGAACTCTGGGGGCTCCCATACTGCCTAAAAATTTAATAATGTTCTTTTCCTACTCTGTTGTTCATGTACGATAAGCAAAGTTTTGTTATCTTTCACCCCATCCTGGTGTTGCAATTTTAATGATGAGCAATGAGTGTGTATATATTATATAAAAAAAATGCGTGAGTTTATCTTTTGTTCTTTATATTTATACATATCTAATTTGCATAACTTCCATTGAACCACCCCGCTTGAAGCTTTGATTTATTCTCTTTAAGTAATGCAAGATCAAAGGCGCTGCCTGAACAATGAAATACTATTTTGATGCTAGAAAAGAGACGAAAAAGAAAATTATAAAACATGCTGCCATCTGTGTTCTTAGCACAAATTCTATTTTTCGCGACAAAAATGCAAAACAAACGACTCAATGTGCAATCTTTCTTATCGTAGCGTTTTTAGAACTTTATCTCTAGCGCATTCCATTATCGATCGTTTGTTGTCTTATCACTCGTTGCTGTATTTTTTTTTTCTTTCTTTAACCACCGGCTAGGTAATAGCAAACATTATCAGAAAACAAAGATAGAAGCAGAAGGAAAATTACTCTTTTTTGAATAAGGTAAGATGTTTTATAAAACGAATAATCCTTTAGTATATTTTTGATCATATCTCATTTTATCATAGTTCTCTTGCGTTAAGGTTTTTATACACCAAAATTCAAAAAGAAGTTCCTAACTTAAAAGAAAAAATCACAGCTAAAATTAATATAAATTTGTGTTACTATATAACGAATATCCATTATTCATATCGTATCTTTAAAATTTAGAAACTTTGCACTAGTATGCCGTTTTTCATCTTAACACATAACCTTAAAAATCCGTTCACCAAGTACGGTAGCCGAAATATGGATCCTATTCTTATTAGAAAAAAATTGGATTCAAATGGAAATGCATAATATTAAAATATATTGTTCTTTAACTAAGTTTATTCAGAATATATAGCTCTTAAATCATATTTATGAAAAATAGCTCTAAATTTAGACCCTAATCTAAAATAACACGAAAGGAAAAAACTAAGTTTCAAATAAAAATTTAGAAATCTGAAACATAGGCGATCCTAAACTGTGTTGTGTGTTGAAAATGGGATATGAATAACTGCTCTACGTTACGTAATGAACTGTCCAAATTTATAACGTTTTTGTAATGTTTTTGTGTATCAAAAGAGTGTCTTATATAATTATGTATTTATTCTGGTCATGGTCTGTGTGGTTTATTAAGTCAACATTTCTAAAAGTAGGCAAGAATGATGATTTCGTACATGTCTGAAATATAATAAAAAAAATTTATGGTTTTTGAAAAGTTAACCGAATTCATTCTGAACTATTCCTTGAAAAAGAATTATGGATTAAATATACAAATTTGACCTTTATCATTAAAAATATGTTACGGAATTATTTCCTACTATTTTAATATTTCAATAAAAATTGTGAAATGTAAATTAGAGTTATAATTATTTTTATGAGTTCAAAATATTCTTTACTAAGCTCAGTCGAAATTTAATAGAAACTGCTTCTCATGGTTGCTTTTTTTTTATCGAACATCTGTAGATGAAAATGAGAAACTTAGTTAATTTTTTATATACTTTTATTTCCAACTCTAATATAATATTTTTAAGATGTCAAAATTTCTAATCTAGATTAAGATATGTACGTCCGAAGAAATTTTGTTGAGATAGTAAGATATAATAAATTAATAATCAATACCACAGTATAAGAGATAAGTAAGATAACCTTCAAATATATTAACTACACAGTATAAGTAATTGTGTAAGACAAGGGTATTCAACCCGCGGCCCACCTTGAAAAATTTTGCAGCCCGCGAGATTCTTTACAAAATTCGACTATTTTGTACAATATTTTTGTTTTAAAGAGAGTTTTTATTTATATTTATTTATTTATTTTTGTTGTTGTAAAAAATCTTATATAATTGTTATTATTTTATCATGTTGCTTCTGTTACTGCGCAACTTTTTATCAAACATAAATCGTGCTCAAACTTAGCGCATGAAAATCTGCAACACATCAATTGCGATGTGCAAATACACATGCATTGAGATCGACTTGCAAAAACTAAGTGAAAGTGTTAAGAAACAGATATCTCCCTAATTAAATAAATTAAACATTATTTGATCATTGCATTATTATTATTATATTATCTATGTTTGTATACATGAAAAACAATGAAAACAATAATAATGTATCTGTTTTAAATTTTCACTCCAACAAATGTTTTTAATGGATCCAAATCTAATATAAGGGTATATATTTTTATATGCGGCCTGCGGGATTGTAAAGTTCTTCCGAAGTGGCCCGCAAGGTCATTTGGGTTGGCCACCCCTGGTAAGATATAACAAAAATGGTCGATATATGGAGTTTGGTTTTCAACATTGAATATATATCCAAGCATAAATATATTTTGAAAGTTACATCAATAAGGAGGCTTTGATATAACAAAGCCTAGAGAGTTCCATTAAATACTGTGTCATATTACATTTTCAATAACCTATTGAGGGTCCTTCAGTTATAAAAATTATCTCTATCCATTGTATTAGATATCGTAAAAAAATGTTAATGAATTTTAAAGCAAATATATATGTGTTTTAATTTCTTTTTCTTTTTCGATTTTTTGCTTTATTCATTCTGGAAAAATCGGGATTACATATCTTTGAACTAAAATAATTTATTTGGGTTTTATTGATTGATCAAAGGTCGAGTCATTGTTTCGAGTTCTCTGATACTACTAAAAAGCTTTCGTGTAGCTAAATAGGGCAACGGTAATATTCACTGATAGCGTAAAAAACTGACCATTGTAACGAACTCTAGACCCGTTCTGAAACTCTAGGTGGCAACGCGGACTGATCCAAGGTACTGCATCTGCGAGAGTGCCACGCCAGGGTATTTTGGCATTGTCTCTCAACGAGAGAGGTCACCCAGCGAGTTTTGTGTGAAGGTTTTTGTATCTGCCGGAAGAGTAGATGTGTAGGATGCCATAATGGTCCATTTTTAATACGCTTTTATAAGTTTCACTTGTATGTAACGGAATCTTTGAACTCGATTTTCACCCACATTAAAAGGTCAGATTAATTCGAAATTTTGCACACTTGTCAAGAACCGATAACAATACAATAATTTCATAATTTTGTTCCATTGTCCTGTACAGGATAATCCCAGATTTGGCGACTAATACCATGTACCATTGCCAGATTTGACGACTAATTCCATGTACCATTCCTAGATTTGGTGACTAATTCTATATACCATTTCCATATTTGGCGACTAATTCCAGATCCCATTTCCAGATTTGGTGGTGGCTGTGGTAGCCCAGTGGTCAAGGTATCGGATCATGACAGGCATGTCATGATTTCAAGCCTAGCACCACTAAAGAGCCGCCGTGTAGGAAAGCGATTCACATTAAATCTGTCAAGAGCCCAAACGTACCCCATTGGTGTGATGTGGTAGCTAGGAAAGGGGTGTGCCAGCTCAGGTGTCGTCCTCGTCACTTGACAGTGGTTCAAAATTACGAGGTCCATTGCCAAAAGCCCTCGTGTATAGCTAACAGTGCGACGTTAATATTCACTCACTCTCCCAACTGTTATTATCGACATGAGCACCAAATATGGTTTGCAGGACCTTCCTTTCTAAAGTCGCCAAGATCTTCTCTTATTTTTTTTTTTATCAAGATCCATGTTGTGGGAGAGTTATGTGTATGATATAACTGAGCGAGGTTGAGAAGAGTTTGCGAGGTTGTTATGAGGTGTGAGATAGAGCCAAGTAATGTGTGTATAAGTTTGTGAGGTAATTTAGTATTGTATATAAGTTGTGAGTAGTTAGAAAAGCTGTAAATAAAGTTTGTTATTTATTATTAGAAAAGGGCATTTAAAAAGTAGCCTGGTGGTCAAATCACGGTCGTCCAAACAGGTCATAAAGTTGAGCCAAGGCCGCTGAAGACCCCCCGGGAAGGAGGCGATGCGTTTAAATTTTGTTAAGAGTAAAAAGTCCTCCGTTGGGTGGTGTGGTAGTTGGGGGAAGGGGGTGCCAGCAGGTGTCTCATCATTGACCTGGTTAAATGAGGGTCCGTTTCCAAAACCCTCGTGTAGCTGAACCCGTGCGACGTTGATACTCACTCACCCAGATTTGGCGACTAAAAGATTAAAGTAACCAAAAGTAAAACGTTTTTTTTTTTTCTCAGCAATTTCTTATTATAATATAAGCAATTGTCTAGTCTTTCTGAAAATGGAAATAAAAAGACTCGTGCTATGTGAAGAAAAACTCAGGATTGAACGAAACTTTTTTTCCAGACGTGGGCCGAATTTAAAAAATGTATGAACAAATGATATTTAAAAAAAAAACTAGAAATACATGCTTCTACTGTAGATCGAACTGAAAAAACGAAAAATAAATTATAGTTTAAAAAAAACTAAAAAACACGCTTATATGGTTAATCGAACTAAAAAGTGAAAAAAATAATTCTTAATATAAGAATAAAATGATTTACGAGAAAATTAATGTCATTGTGGTAAAAGCGTGGGGTGTGCTTGGTACTTAGTTTTTACACTAACTCAGCATTTCGGAATAGAACTAGTAAGAAATTATAACAATTGATATAGAGCCCCCCACGCTTTTGCCTCAATGACATTAATTTTCTCGTAAATCATTTTTTATTCTTATATCAAGAATTTTTTTTTTCACTTTTTAGTTAGATTAACTATAAAAGCGTGTTTTTTAGTTTTTTTAAACTACAATTTATTTTGTGTTTTCTCTAAAAGTCAATCATTCGAGAAAAGTATTATTTGCCTAAAATGTTTTCCTAATAGATGTAAATATTTTTATATGTGAGTCGTTCTCTCTCTCTCTCTCTCTTTGTGTTTATAAATAAACCTCTAAAGCATCATTCGAGCTTCATATTTAAAAATCTCCTACGACACTACACCATGCAGAGGGGCTAATACTTGTTAAATCTGACGAGGTTCTCAATCTTGTCGTAAGCTTGTATTGTAAATTAGAAACATGCGGTGTCAACTCAGATGCCACTGTGGCTCAAAATGATGTTGTTCGTCGCCAATAGTCCTTTTGTTGCTTCGTAATGTGACGTTAATAAGCAATGAGGTTAATTCATGTGACGGCATATTCACATGATATTGAAAGCCACTTGATTCTAGCCAATCAATTCAAAAACTCATGTGACGTCATCGTCACACGTGGATGGCGTGTCGTGAGTTCGAGCCTAGTACTGCTGAAGACTAGGGATGGCGATCTGAGATCGAAAAATCGATTTCTCGAGTCAAAAAAATCGATTTTTTAAATCAATATGTAGCTCTGAATCGATTTAGTGAATCGATATTTCATCCTAGAAAATCGACATTCGATTTTTTTTCTGTTTTGGTATAAGCCATAAAATTATTTACATTTAGTTGAATGTACTATCTTTAAATCCCGTAATATTACGGTGTTGGTGGTTAAAGGGATAATAACTCAAAAACTCACGAGATGCCTGCGTGCTTAGTTTCCTTCGCCTTTCTTTAATAAATAAATTTAAAAAAAAGTTACGTTTGTAAGCTTGTATTTGTTGATATTGCGTCATTTGTTGATGCGCGATTGACAGTTTGTCGTAATTTTCGAATTAGCAGGAAATAAATGTTCATTTTTATGTAGTGTTTGTTACGGAATAATAAGTAATTTGGGGGATCATCTGTTCTCCGTGAGCGCTTTTTTTCGATTGCCGGCAACATCGCAAGTGATGAGCGGAACCGCTTGGATCCCAGTAGACTAGACAGACTGTTGTTTTTGAAAAGCTTAGATACTAAGTATTGGGAACTATAAGTTATCTTATCTATTTTCTAAACTTTTTAATGTAACAAATACATTTAGGAAATAAATGTCTTCTTTTATACCTGATACTTTGTCATGGTACCAAAAATAATTGTAATTGTCGAATACCCTGTGAACTAAAGTATTCCCTGATTTTACTGATAAGAGATCGTTTATTATATCTTTCTTGTTTTTCATAAATTGGATTTACATTTACATTGTAAATGCAGACTTGAAAAAACAGATTTAGAGTCAGTCGATTCTTTGAAGTTTACGGTCGAATCGATTCAAAATTCGATCTTTTCGTAAAAGAATCGCCATCCCTAATCAAGAGAAGGACAGCTTTGAGCATCGCATTGGCGCAACGTGAGAACTTCGGGTTTCAAGAGGTGGCCGCGACCGAGTAGTATGGGTATAGAATCGTGGCTGGCTTTTGTCACGGGTTCGAGCCGAGTACCACTAAGACCCGCCGATGGCGGCAGCGATGCGTACTGGGAAAATCTATCGAGCTGAAACGTCGTCCCGTTGGTGGTAGTTAGGAGGAGGGTGCCAGCTCGCAATTGTCGTCCACGTCTTGACCACCATGTGGTTCAAAGTACGTGGTGCGTCGCCAAAAGCACCCTCGTGCAGCTGAATAGTGTGCGACGTTAATATTCACTCCTCACTCGGGTTTCGAGAGGTTTAAAGTCACACAAGGCTCTCAATAAAACGGATCTTCAGAGGTGCCAGGACTCGAACCCACACGAATCAACAGAAGCAACGCCAGGGGTGCGACTATGTCCATTCTTCTACCACAAACATTCGTCGTAATAAAAATTGCGTGAATTTCTTTTACGTTCGTATGTTACATTTTTTTAAAAAAGAGAGACTTTGAGTGGTTGATTACTAACGATGCACTACGAAGTAACAAGAATTGTATTGACAACGGATCTCGCAATTTTGAGTCAGGGTCAGGTGAAGCGAACGACACTAAACTGGTACGCTACTTTCCAAGTTTTGCATCCCGCCAACTAGAGGACTTTGAGTCTTCATAGGTAGCGTTTATCAGTCGCTCTACTCGGCAGGTCTTTTTTGAAAGATAGAGAGAAATGGGGAGAGGTAACACACACGCGAAAATTATAAAATCCTTATTTTTTTCTCCTCTAATATAATGTAATAAGAGCTGGATTTACACATTAATATTTTACTATGTCAAAATAATAATTTAAAACAGAGAACAAATTTTTTTAAAAATAGCCTTTAAGAGATACACGTTTTTCAAATAAAAATAAAATGGAATTAAATAGTTAAAATTGAAATTTTTTTAATTTTAAGCTTTGGCTGTTTATTTCTTCTGTCTGCGTTTTTCTGATTGTTGCACCTCTATAGAGAACCGTGTCCTAGGTTGACACTCTATAGGAAATCTGTCCTGGTAATAATCCTTCCTAATTATATTGCATAATGCTAGAATAATGTGGCCGTGGTAGCTTAGTGGTCATGGTCACGGACTCGTAATTGGCGTGTCATGAGTTCGAGCCTAGTACCACTGAAGACCCACCGTATAGAGAAGTTCATGCACATTAAATCTGTCAAGGCGTTTAAGTCTTCCCTTTGGCGTGATGGGGAAGCTCGGATAATGGGGTCCAATTCAAGTGTCATCCTCGTCCCTTGACCTTCAAAATTATGATGCTCATCCCCAATAGCCCTTGTCTTGCGTCGCAAGTGAGTGAGTGAAGTGAGTGAATATTAACGTCGCACTGTTAAGCTACACGAGAGCTTTTGGCGACAGATCTCGTCAACCATGAACCATGGTCAAGTGACGAGGACGGTACCTGAGCTGGCAACCTCCCTCCCCCTTGCGTCGCAAGACCGATCCTAGGGTGTCGGCTGCCCGTGTGCAAACACCTAATGTGCCGCCCCTCTAGAAAACATTTCATATTTTTAATAATACTGAACGTTGACGTCATGAATTTATAAGAGTAAAGAGAGTAAAACATTAATATAAAAATGCAAATAGACCCCAAAATCACTTCTTCCCTCTACTTTGTTTTTCTAAATTGTAAGGCTATTATTAATTTGAAAACACTTAATTTTCTCAAATGCGTATTGAATTTTTAAACACTTCTATGTCTCAGCTAATATTAGGCATACTGGAAATTTTCGGAAAGCAACTTTTGTAAGAAAACCTTTTTTATGTATATATTGCGGTATTGCCGGCTCAGCTACGAATTTTGCTATCAATGAAAGAATGTGTGTAAAGAGTAGACACATTAAAGGATAATGTGGACCAACACAGTGTACATTAACATTCTATTTTTCTTTAAGCTATGCTATGCTATAGGGAAATTGGGACTTATTTTGATTTTTCAATAACTAAAATTCCGCATATTTTTTCGACTTAAATATAAGTTTTATTTTGAGAAATTCGTCAAAAAATTTACGTGATAAAACTATATGTGGCTTGCGGTCTCCCCTCATTATGGCCGCCCACGTGCGGTGCACACGCTGTACACTTGCTAGGATCGACCCTGGGGTGTCGTTAAAATAAATACTCACTTACTGACCAAAAATAATGTTATTTTTTACAGAGCCCATGTAAACATAGATGAAACTGACGCACAAAAACATTATTCGGACAGAATTATTTTTTTGAAACAAAGAATATCTAATAAAATTGATAGCTGTACCAAAAGGAATACCATTTCTGACACCAAGATTGCAACGACGCTACTATCTATCTAGAATTAACTGCCCTTCTCTAATAATAAATAACAAATTTTATTTACAGCTCTTCTAACTACTCACAACTTATATACAATACTAAACTACCTCACAAACTTATACACACATTACTCTCAGCTATCTCACACCTCATAACAACCTCGTAAGCTCTTCCCAACCTCTCTTAGTTATATCATACACATAACTCTCCCACAACATGGATCCCCTCAGGGGGTTCACCTTCTTTAGGTGGGTACGGGTGTGACGGCTCACGCGTCCTTTCTTTAACATAACCTCTGTGTTCTTTGACGGCCACGATTAATGGGAAATCTTTTCCAACCCAAATCCAAGAAATGAAACGAAGGATAGATGCAAATAAGATAACCTTTAAGAGGACAGAAGTTTTAGTAAGCGCGATGGCAATTTAGAGAAAGTTCAGTTCAGAAAGATAGAAGTGTAAATTGACGGCCTACCTAAGAATCAGGGAAATCTCGCCATTCATTCAGGTACATACCATTGTACGCGAGCCTAGATGAATATCTGAAGTGGATTGGAACGTTCCTTAGAATTCAAGGTAGGAAGATTATATTCTGAATGCGAATATATTTGGATTGTGAAGTAGGCGAATATAATATAATTATATAGAAAGTGATCCACAATTGCGCGATTTTGTGTTAACTACGGCTACGTGCTTTGGTTTATTCTCACTTAATATAAGTTTGTTCGATATATAAGTAATTTAAGTTAAATTCTTAATAAAAGTCATTAAGAATTCTAAAATGTCTCATCATT
Source organism: Trichonephila inaurata madagascariensis (assembly GCA_019973955.1). NCBI lineage: Eukaryota > Metazoa > Arthropoda > Arachnida > Araneae > Nephilidae > Trichonephila > Trichonephila inaurata. Next base: position 6,626 of record BMAV01009150.1, on the reverse strand, counting down.
TTGAGAATCCCACACCTCTAACTTACGCTGAAAACGATATGGTCGACAAAGGTCGACCATATCACCACAATCAACAATCCCGAGGTACCCTAGTGATCTTTTCCTTTTCCCCCGGGGTTTACTATCTTTGGTAAACACGGGTGTCACGCCCCGGGGTACCCCCAGTGACCCCCTACCACCCTCCATCTTGTCATCCAATTTCTTTTTTTTCCCGCCCAGACCACAGACCTAGAATGTTTGGCTCAGATACCAAAACGGTTTGCGCCATAAAACCCAAACTCAACTCAACTCACAACAGGGATCTTGATAAAAAAAAAGATCTTGGCGACTTTAAAAGGGGTCCTAAAACCACACACACACACATATTTGGTGCTGTTCGATTAACAGGGGAGGTAGTGAATATTAACGTCCACTGTTAGCTATACATGGGGGTTTTTTTGGGATGAACCTCGTTTTTTTGAACCAGGGTCAAGTGATGAAGATGAACCCGGGGGGCACCCCCTTCTCCTTGCTATACATCCCCAACGGGAGGACGTTTGAGCTCTTAAAAGATTTAACGGGGCATCTTTTCCCCACGGCGGGTCAATTTACGAGCTCGAACTCATGAGACTCCCCCCGCCCAAACCACCCTAGGCTACCGTGGTCATTAATAACATTTGGGAGAAATGTATAAGATTTTTAATAGTGATGAAAATATTTTTAAAGGGTCCATAAAACAAGTGGGGAAATGAATGGGCGGGCATATATAAGAATAGCCCAGAACAAACACTTGGAAATTTTAAATGCAATCCCTGTTATAAAAGACCAAAAGGGGAAAACCCAAAAAGGGGATGGAAAGACTGTGTGGATGAGGACTTTTTGCCATTCTAAAAGTGAAAAATCAATTGCTGGGAAAGGGGGAGAATGGAAAAAAATTCAGGAAAACCAGGCCCATAAAAGGGGTGTCGCCAAACTGATGGTGAACTCCCACGTTCGGGATACACTTACACATAACACCTTAACAATTCTATATCCTTTAAAAATCATATTTTTTTTAAACTTTAAATTTATTATTTCTGTTTAAATTTCCAAAATTTTTAACTAAAAACAAAAATTGGAAAAAGGTATAATTTCAGTAAAATGTTCTGTTAGTTTTTTTTTATTTAAACGCAAGTTATGTAAAATTAAAATTTTTGTTTATCTCCTCGGGATAAAATTAAATATTTTTTTTCATATAAAGAGGAAGTTCATTTAGAAATATGAAGAAAAAATTCATTCCTCTCTCTAGTATTTACGTGGCCGCGGGAGGAAGGGGGTATAGGGATCCGGGTGTGGCTTGCCTTGTCACGAAATTCGAGCCCAGTACCACTGAAGACCCGCCGTGTAGGGCGGATACGTTTAAAACTGTCGAGAGCTGAAACGTCCTCCGTTGGTGTGGTGTGGTAGTTGGAGAGGGGGGGCCAGCTCGGTGTCGTCCACGTCATTTACCCATTTCTTTCGGGTCCGTCGCCAAAAACCCTGTGTAGCTGAACAGTGCGACGTTTAATATTCAATCAATCAATCAATAAATCTCTAGTATTTACAAGCGTATTTATTTTCATTTCTGAATTTCCTATTCCAACATAGTTTTGTTTTTTAAAATAAATTCCGCTTTTTTACAGATCCGTAGCGTGCCAGTCTTAGACCAATATTAATGAGTTACCGCCCCGTGTCCCAACCCCGGTACGGGGACCGGTTTGGTCCGTGGATCAAATTGGGTCGGGCCAAAAACAAAACTATTATTTTTTTTTTTAAAATGGTACTTTTCTCATTTGCCAACTTTTCCCCTGAAAAACTTTTATTCATTTTGGGTGAAATTAAATTTTATTCTGAAGGTATATTTACATGTGTAACTAAATTAAAATTGTTAAATCAAAAATATAAACAATCAACGTGTCCTACCCTCAGAGGGCGGTGATAAAATTATCAAACGTTGACCGATCTGCAGAGATAAAAAGGTTGCGGAGCACTGCTCTACACCATCAAAAAATCTCGCTGAGAGTTATTTATAAATAAATGACAGTAAATTATCACTTAATATTAATTTCTTTATAAGTAAAAAAAAAATTATAAAAGTGTTGCTGTATTAATTTCCATTTTCAGCAAAGAGGAATAGAACATAACAATGCAGTCTTGCTACCGTAACTGGGTGCAATATGCAGTGAATACGCTTAACACGAAACTGAGGGGTTCAGAAATATTTTTTCGTGAAAAGGATATTCAAAAAAAAAACACATGCAAAAAATTTTTAATTAATTGAATTTTTTTTTAGGTATGTATATATGCATGTATATAATAAAAATCAATAAAAAACAAACATTCAAAAAGGCAAAAGAAATTAATACAAATTTTCAAGTGTTTTGAAAAAAAAAAAACAATTTGATTTTGGGGAAAATAATCTGATTTTTTTTTTTTTAATTCCTTTTTAGCATCGAATTATCCAAAATGTTCGTGTGTTTTTTTTTGTTATTCATTTCCCCATTAAAATGTGCGTCTAAATAACTCCTACTTTTCATGATGCCTATTTGAATTACGTTGGAACAGGAGCTGCTTTTTTTTTTTTCGTTTTCGTCGTCGAAATCACCATCTTTTTTTTGAGTTTTGAACAAACTCCAAAATTTTTGTCTCATAAAGGTGTGCAATCAGTATATTCTGCAACAAATCCTTCCGAAGATAAAGTGGGGCGTCAAACCCGGCTGTTTTTTTCCGTATTTTGTTCATTCCCAGAAGGGAAATCTTTTCGTTTTAAGCGATTTTAGTTTTATGTTAAGTGAAAAAAGATCCATGAAAATGCATAGTAGTTTGTTGGAATCGTTGCGTTTGTTCGTTTTAAACCATAAAAAATTTAAGCTTTTTCGTTAAACGTACGTAGTGCGATCAAAAATTGGGGAAACAACTGCCATTGCTGACACAAAGAAAAATACCATGAAACCAGAAAACCAATTTCCCCCTCCTCTCTCTGGCCGGTTGGCGTTCATATCATGTGATCGAACCGCACGAGGTTGAGTTGAGTTTGGGTTTTTTTATGGCGAAAAGCCAGTTTTGGCTATACTCCCCAAACATTTAGGTCTGGGGTCGGGGAGGGGAAAAGAAAAAATTGGATGACCGATGGAGGGGGGAAAATAAAAAAGGATCACTGGGGTACCCGGGGCGTGACACCCTTTTTAAAAAGATAGAAAACCTCTTGGGAAAAAAGATCACACGCGCGCGCGCCCCTCGGAGGGGACCCCCGTACCTACCTAAAGAGGTGAGCCCCTGAGGGGTCGAATCCACGGGGGCTTTTATTTTCCCGAAGCTGTTTTTTCTTTAGCTGTTATTTTCCCAAAAATTTTCCCGCGATGTAAAAAGAGATTTTTTCTTGAACACGTTGAACTTTAAATTTACCGAGATACCGTTTTTAATACCGGTGTAGAATTTTTAGGAAAAATTACAGGTGTTTTTTTTTTTTTCCCATTTTTAAGATAGTGTAAATATCAAAAAATTTAATTTGAATTTTTTTAAAATTTTAACGAATATAAAAAACCCCAAAAAAAGAAAAAGGAACATCTTATTTATTTAAATCACAAAAAAATGAAAAAAATCATTATTCAGTCTCGGGACTTTACAAATTTTTGAAATTGATTTTAAAAAGCACAATCCCATTAACTTACTGTCATTGCGGAACGTAATTATGTACAAAATTACCAGCTGTCGGAAACGCTTTTTTGGGCATCTCGCTGTTGGGAGGTTTGTTAACTAGGTAAACTTTTCCACGCTTTTCCACCTGAAAAATCTCTCGGATTTTTTTGAATATAACTGATTTTTTTGGGTACGGTATTTTTTTTTTTTTTTTTTTTTTTAAAATTTTTTTTTAGTTATCGTTAACTCAATTTTGTTCAAGAGAAAATTTCCCTTTTTCACTATCAACATTAGTGCATATATTTAATAATTTAGAATTATTCTGAATGGATAGGTTTGTGGGTAAATTTTTTAAGAAAATTTTATAAACTTGAAAAAAATTCAATTGGTTAGTTCTTTTCTTCTTTTTCATTTCATTTAAAAAATCATGATGATATGTAAATACAAGTACAATATGCTTTTTAACAAGGGAGTCCCCCCTCTTTTAAAATATCGAAAATATTACACTTTTCTTCAAACCTAAAACCCCTAGTTTTTCCCACAGATACGAATATCAAACTACGAATCCTGCGGTGTCAGTATTTCTGAATTTAAAATTGAATATTTTTGGCCCCCCCCTTTGGGATAATTCACATATTTTATCATTTTTGAAGATGAAACATATTCAAAGTCTAATTAATTTCGCCCGTTAGGGAACAAAAAAAAAACCGTATACTTTTTTTGCTGGTTGGTGATCCCGGGACATGCTGAAAAAAATTTTTTTAAAAATTCTGGAAAATACCAAAAACCTATTTAAGCTTGTGAATCCCGGGTTTTAACAAAATAGTAAAAAATATCTAAAAAAACCCATTCGGTATCCCGGTATTCAACCCCTAGATCGATAAAAATGAAACTGATGAGAACTAGATTACCCAGCACAAAAATTTTTTGGATTCACTCGTTTTTTATCAATTTTAAACATGACTTTGAATGCACGATAATTTTTTTACGAGAAAAGTCTGTGTACACAAATTGAGTTTTTTACTAAAAAAGGATTCCGATGCTTAAGTTTTTTTCAAATCTGAATCTTGTACTGACGTTCAGTATTAGTTTTAAAGGGTTTTTGTTTTTACATTTTAAACTTGTATACTTGTCAAAAGGAATATGATTTTGTGTATTTTTTCTGTTATTAACACATGAAACATGCATCTTGTTTCTTTCTCATAAAAAAAAATGCAATCTTTTTTAGCTATCACCAATAACTCAATTGGGTTTTTTTTTTTGGTGTCTTTAAAAAACCCCCTTAATGAAAAAAAACTATAAGGTAAAAAAATTATTTCCTGTCTATTGGGAAAAATTTAATTTATATATTTTTTTATTTTATTTAATCTTTAACAAGAGTAATATAAAAAAATTTTTTTAAAGTCAATTCCCACTTAAATCACAAAGAAAATTTTTTTTTTTAGCTACTTTTTTAAAATAGTTACAATTAATATAAATATTTTATACATATGATAGTCACAACATTAAGTGGTAATTAATTTTTATTATATCATTAAAGTACATAGTAATCCAAAACAATCGTTATGTAAAATTTCAGTTCAACAAACCTTTAAAACGGAAAAAAACCTTTTCAAGTTGAGGTTTTTGTATTTGAATTTTTTTAAATTTGTTTTAATCAATTAATTTTTATTTTGTATTGTATCAAAAAATCATGTATATAAAATTTCAGCTCAATTGAGGGGTTTAAAATGTATTTTATTGAAAAAATTCCACCAAGAAAATATAAAAAAATAAATATAGGTTTGTGGTAATGTAGGAACTGAAAAAAAAAGTAGTAAAACATGAAATGGAATACACAATTGCATTAAACGTAAATAAACAAGAAGTCAATTTTCAGAAAACTTCTTACAATCTTATGAAAATTAACTTTATTTAAAATTTTTTATTCGCCAGTACAATTTTAATTTTTTTTAATTTTGGGTTTTTATTACGTATTATAAAAAGAAAATTTATCAATTTTTTTTGAATGATTTTAAATATTGTATGATTGGTTTTTTCATAATGATTAGTAGTAATATTCAACTATATGTGTATCACTTCTGTATATAAATTTGATGTACCTCTTTTTTTGCGTTTTCAATTTTTTAAAGTTAATTAAGAGAATTATGACCAAGTTTGAATTAAGGCATTGAAAAAACATAATCACTTTTCAGAAAAAGAAAATATTTCTACTTTTAGTGGGGGGTTAAAAATATTTTTCCTCGAAATTCATTCTTATTTAGAACCATTTTTAAATAAAAACCTTTAGGGTGATTTTATTTATAAAATCCGATCTCTTAATTTATTGCTAGAACAAAAATATAGTTTATATTTTTGTAAAAGGCACGAAAAAATCAAGAAGATTAGTGAAAAAATTTATATCTGGGGCTGGCATTGAATTAAAAAACCATTCTTTTACCAAAAAATTTTTTTTGAAAAACCGTAAAATCTGGGTATAACGCCCCCCCATACTTTCAAGCTGCAATTTTCGTTTTGGTATATTCGCCGTTTAATGCGTACCCCTTTTTTTTTTGGGAAAACCCGAAATGCGCGTGTCAAAAGCTTTTTTTTTAAAAATTTATTCTATTTATTCGAAAAACATTAATAAAAATAATGTACTTCTAGAAATACAACCCTTTAAGCTCATAAAGAATGTCATATTCTCGGCATGTAATGCGCTCACCCGTAAATTTCGATGGAATTTTTTGAGTTGAGTTAAAAGTGCGCATTATCGCCGGTTTTTTTCGGGATTTAAAAATTTTATGTCTAAAAAAATCATATCAAGGCTGGCATAGGCTGTTTGTAAATTAAAAAACGATAAATATTTCTTTTTGAATATTTTCTGAGCTGTGATGTCTGTAAATAAATATTAATGCATACTAGCTAACCATGTCATTAATGTAATAGAAATGCTTTTTTTTTTTATTGTTTCACTTCGATTCTCAAAATAAGATTTGAAGCATTTCTAG
>BMAV01009149.1:34349-57031 GCA_019973955.1 Trichonephila inaurata madagascariensis | reverse complement strand
ATCGCTCTTGAATAACTGTTTTTCTTCTTTGAGACTGATTTGCATAAAATCCTCGAACCCGGATCAACGTAACAATATTTATTATGAATAAAAATGAATAATTATAAAAATTCTAATATGTGGGATTTTTTAAAAATATAATTTATCAAAGATTAACGTGTAACAGAATACTCAAATTATTTTTGGTACTTAGGCCAGAGCTACTCAGTTTCAATACTTGCGACCTAATTTTCAATCATAGTTTTCATCGACCCCCCTCCATACGATAACGATGTATTAAATTCAGTAATACTAGTTATACATTGAGGCTATAGCTACAAAACGACTTTTACCTCTCAAATGCCCCCGGCGTTTTCAAACGCCTTGTTCAGCCAAAGCGTTAATTGCCCCGAACGTATATAAATCTCTCCGAAGTATGATTTTTCTGTTAAGTGCTAGTCATTAAATTATTCCGAGGTTTGTTATGCAATAAAAATGAGTGTTTGCGAATGATTTTCTTATTTCTAAGAATTTGCTTATTTATTCCTCCCCCCCCCCTCCAATACATTACATACGCATGCCTACTTGGAAAACGGTGGCTTTGTGAAGCGAATCACATGCGTTTTAAACGACAGTAAACTGAATTATTATAAACCTTTCAAATTATCAAGATAAGTGTTAATTTGTGTATATAATTTTTTACATATGACAACCCTTGGGAAAATTGGTATTTATTAAACGTGCTCTTAACTTAGTATTGTTAAATTACTCATAAATTACACTAAGCAGTGCTGATACATTTCTAAGTGTATTATATCAGTGCAATTGCGTATTTTAATTTTTATTATCTCTAAATGTATTTTGTTTGTTCACTTTCAGTTGATGAATAATTTTTTTAAAGTAATATTTTGTTTTCAATTTTTCAATATGCTTGCGCCCCCTTGTAAAGTCTTCCCCCCCCCGTAGAGGGTGTGCGTGCCACAATTCGTGAAACGCTGACTTACGTACTGGTGGAGCAATATTGGCGAAGTTGAGTAAAACCGCATGAATTTTAAAAACTGAATACTTTGACTGGGATATGGAGAACGTTGTCAAAAATTGTGTGGAAAATTATTAATAAATAATTAATAAAAGATAAAGAACTAATTTTTATTATTTTTATTATTAATGTTGTCTCTTATAACTATTTTAGCATTACGTAATAATTAACTATAATTATATTTAATTATTACAACTAATTTTACTATTAAATTTTATTTTTATGAATTTTAGAAACCCCAAATTTGCATTTTAGTGTTCAAGCTTGCCATACCAACGAAGGGTTAGGCTTAGAATGGCTCCAAGCGGAGAAATTCAAAACGAAGCACGTAGTAGCATAGAGCAGCTACTTCAAGTTTGAAATCGTGGTCCCTAATTGGGCGAGTTATCCTAAAAGTTAGCATAGTACGCAAATGCCTTTTTTTTTCTTTTTTTGTAAAATTTTAAATATTTCTGAATAAATTTGGGTTATGATCTGGGTTGGAACCATTTTATTTAGGAACTCGATAAAAGTTTCTCAATCTAGAAAGTAGTTTCATCATAATGTCGACATAATTTTTAACAATTCAGATAAAATGAAAGAAATATATAAGAAATTTTTTAGATCTTGTTTATAACATGATGATATCCTGTCTTGTTTTTCTAAGGATCATTCGCGTAAGAAGAATGAAAGTTTACTTTAACTAAAAGTAACTTTAAAAAGAATACCTTTTATATGATGCAGCATAGATGAAGTTATTACTCCTTTTAAGTAAATTTGTGAAAGTTATTTTTAATTTTGTATTTTCAATGTACAGATTTACATTCATAATCTCGCTTACTAAGATTTACGAACAGCAAATTATTTTAATTTCAAGTTATACGATAATTTTATTTTCTTTATAAAATTAGTCCTAAATAAAATTCCCTACAGAGATTTCAGTTAATTATATCTTAGTTATGTGTTACAACAACATATCTTTGCTTTTGTTGAGGGGCTGCGGTAGCCCAGTAATCAATGTATCGGATCATGGCAGGCATGTCATGAGTTCGAGTCCAGTACCTCTAATGACCCGCCGTGTAGGGAAGCGATACACGTTAAATCTGTCGAGAGCTTAAACGTCCTCCCGTTGGTGTGGTAGTTAGGAGAGGGGGTGCCATTTCAGGTGTAGTCCATGTCACTTGACCATGGTTAAAATTTATGTGGTCCGTCGCCAAAAGATCTCGTGTAGCTGAACAGTGCGACGTTAATATTCACTTACTCACTGCTTTTGTTGAGCTGCTCTTTTCTGGTTATAGACGCTTGCCTGACTAACCCTCAAGAAGGTATTCAGATGACGGAAAAAGTGACTGGTGGTTATGGGTCTAAATTGTCTTCACCAAATCGTCAGTGATTACAAAAGATCTACCAGAGCGTGATTCGTCGCTCATGTTTTTTCGACTCTATCCTTGAATAATTTCTCATATTTTCGCGTTTTATTGTTAATCATTGCCTTGTCACGTACACTTCACATATCTGTCGATGAATATTCCCAGATTTCATGTTTTTTTATTCTTAAGAACGCGCCACAGACCATATTTCCTAATTGGTGAGGAGTTCGATTACGTTAAACGGTTCTTAAGTTTTATCGCAACGTGTTGGCGATATTATGTAAAACGAAGCACATGGATGCCAATCCAACACGTACGACACATAGGAAATCGGGTTGACAACTTGGCGAGTTATTAATACAGTTGGCGATTGTTGTGACAGTTCGTAAGTGCCCTTTTTAAACATTTTAACTTCCTTGTATGAAGTATACAAATTGACATCGTAAATTGAAAATGATGTTGAATTTTGCGCGAAGGATGCTGGAAGCCTGCAAGCATTTACTCTCACGTACACACGCACGAAATTGCAAACGGTATTCACAAGGAAAAAATAATCTTCTTGCATAATATATATAAAGTGTTCATGTGTATACGGGCTAGTATAGCGGATATTGTTTAATATTTATTGATAAAATTAGTGAAAAGAGATGACACTGATATCACTTCTCTTATAAAATAACATTTTGATTTATAAAATATTCTTTTAAATGATACAAATATTAGTACATCCCATATTTAGTGCTAGTTTGATATCACGGGGCACAAGCCAAGTGGTTGTTAATGTTCGCCAAGATAGGCGATTAAATTACAATATGGTTACCTTTATATTTTTGAAGTTTTGGAATGTTGCAAGTTTTCAGTACTTTTTAATTAATATTCATTATTAATTTAAAATATATATGAAATTATTGTATGAATAATATAATATAAAAAAATAAGATTACTATTATATGTAATCATATTCATTATTTTTAATTGTTTTTATTAAATTTATTTATAAATATTATTACATGTTATTTATTTATAACTGTTACGTTCCTTATTTATAATTATTATTATGTTCTTTATTTATAATTATTTTATTATTCATTTATAATTGTTAATATGTTGTTTATTTATAATTGTTACGTTATTTAGCATTCTTATGTATAATTTTTATAATATTACAATGCGATTATTCTTCTTTACAATTATTAAATTATATATGATTATTATTATATATAATAACTATTATTAAATCAAACCACATATGGATATTACATATAATTACCATTAAATTATAAAATTATTATATACTGAATAATATTATTTTATCTTATTATTTTGTTATTCATTATTTATTTTAATTGATCTTGGTTATTCTCAATCTCTTCTTATATTCTTCTTTTCAATATATTTCAATGTATTTCAAAACAATTCTTTAAATTTATCTTCCTGTTGATGTGATACCGCTAGGCTGCCATCTTGGATTCCATTCCAGCGACAACAAGTGCGTGGCGTCTTGCCCTGTGATGTCAAACTAGTTCCACACCTCGTCTTTTTTTCTTACCCCCCCCTTTTTTTTTGAAAACTTACATAGTTATTCGTACAAATTATAACATGTAAGAAACGTTCATTTATTTAGAAACTGATTTTTTCCTTATTCTTAGATATATAAAATAGTACTATATAAGAATTAAATATTTCTAAAATTTGCATTCTCAGAATCTACTACAAATAGTTATTAATTAAACTGATTTACTCTTTGATATATTACTAAAATAGATGCCAAATCCTTTGCATAACAGAGTTGTTTGATAATACGTTCTTGAGAAATTGCTTAATAATACGTATGTATTAAAGTGTATCAGAATATGCGTAATTCATACCTTATCAATTACATATGTAACTGCACATCTATACTATGAATTAAAAGTATTACTAATGGATTGTTTCAAAGCATTCATTTCCACGTATTAATGAACTATTAATAGACATATGAGAGTGAGACTGATTTAAAACTGCATTTACCATCCGAAGCTTTCGTGGTCAAAGGCGTAATTCGGGAAGTAGTATCACTAAATATGAATTACGTTTCCACTGATTATATATATTAATAAATACGAAAGTCTAACGAGTTATATGATCTCAGTTTCTATAAATAATCTCTGATAACTTGATTTCGAGTATTATGTAAATGACAGGATGGCATTTAAACTATTCTTGATTTAAAAGCTGATAAGGTTAATAAGTCGATGGCATATCTAGAACTATATTTGGTTGGCATGTTTCAGAGCTACAGCAGGAATTTATAAGGATTACTTGACAAGGCATGGAGAAAGTTTCTCTCTGGCAAGGAATCTGTATACATTTCCACATGATCTTTGGAACTTTCAAATTATATTTAGATACTTTAATTTCAAGACTCGATACATAATTAAAATTGTGCATAACGTAAAATCTTAATACATTATTATTAGCCAACATATCTTAAGAAGTTTTATGTTGAATGAAAATAATTCTGAATAAATTTGCCCGTTATATACTTACTTATGTAATACAATCAATGCCAGATAAATTTAGATAGATGTTAATAATTATTAATCTAATTCACTTAGATTATGTACGATAACTACACTGTGTTTGAAACATGTCATACGACTCAACTTTTAGAGCTGATGGTATCATAGGTTGGCGACTGATTTTTCCGAGCTTTCGCCAAAAAAAACTTTGGCGATATTAAGAGGTAAAATGAACTTAATACAAACAAAATGATAAAAAGTCAAACTATAGTACGATCTCTCCATCTTTAACAATTTATAGTAATAACAAAAGGTTTAATCAAAAATGTGAAGTATTTTTACGTGTTTGGCTCCATGATTATTATAGCTAATGGATTAATGGTATAAAAAAAAGAAAATGTGTGTGACCCTAAATTCATAATAAACTATATTAACAAGGGATATTGAATAGGATTGTCCCAGCTATTTGCATTATCTACATTCGATATATCCGATACTTAGTAACAGTGTTTTCTGTGTGCTTATATATCTATTCAATTTTATACTATGGTATTAGTAATTTTTAACGCTTTTTCAATTCCTACTATTAGCTCACACTCTCTATATATTTAATTATTTATTTATCTTGGTGGAAATTTCAATCGTTAATAAAATACATTTTAAAGCCCTCAATTGAGCTGAAATTTTATATACAGGTTTATTTTGGATGACAATACAATAATTTAATTATAATTATAATTAATTGACTGAAACTAATTATTTAAAGAATTACAGATATAGCCACGTTGATTTCATTTTTAGTGACTTGAGTCAAAACTTTAAAAGATTTTTTTTCCTTACGTTTTAAAACATGCAGTTGAACTGAAATTTTATGTACACGACTGTTTTGGATGATATTACGATACTTTAATGATAGTTAATAAAAGTTAATGACCACTTATGTTGTTATTCTGCCCTATGTATATACATAGTTATATAAATTGTAACTGCTTAAGAAAAAAAGTGTTTGTACTTATGTACGCACGTAAGAAGTTATACTTCTTTGGCGTAACAAGATTAAAATCTTTCTTAAAATTTTTAGCAGGAAAAGCTGGGCCAAGGACGAAAGGCGGTCACGAGCAGAGTTGAACGATACAAACTTTCAGTCAATCGGACCAGCCAAACCTGAGATAATCACGATTTAAATAAATTTAAACACCCCCTCTCAGGAACAATAGGACCAATAATATGGGGAGGGGATCGAAAGAGGGAATGACCTGTCCCATTCTGCATATTTCTAGACAAAGCATTACGTATCCGTTCCTACGGAACACAAAGCAAAAGTTTACTGACGCGGGTGTATAGCTCAGTGGTAGAGCATTCGACTGCAGATCGGGAGGTCTCCGGTTCAAACCCGGGTGTCCACTTCTTCAGGGAAGTGAAGAGAAATATTTTTCTGAGAATTTCGAAGGCGGGAATGATTTGTCCCGTTCTGTATATTTATTGACAAAGGATTTTCGCATCCGTGACGGTGTGCGCGTCACATCCGTGACGGTTCTGCATCACATCCGTGACGGGGTGCGCGTGAATTGTAAAAATTTACCCTCATCCTATTTCTCTAACACCCCAAAAGAAGTTTAACTTCAAAAAGTAGCTAAAATAAATTTTTCTCTCTCTCTTTGTTGATCTAAGTAGGAATTGACTTAAATTTTTTTATATATTACTTGTTTTTCATTAAAACATTCTGAAGGCAAAAACGTTGTGATAGTAGCAAAGAAACCTCAATGCTCTTACACGTTAGAAAACATCACTATGTTTAAATATTTAAAGATGTTTAAAAAATTATAAAATAAATCATTAAACTGTATTCTTAAATTTATACTATATTATTTAACTGATTTTTGTCTGCATGAAGTTAAATGACGATTTTTTTTGGAAAAAAAATTCTAGATGCCAAAATTCTTACTGGTGTTTTTCTTGACTATTTCACTAACTATTTCTAATGAATGTTTTAAAGAAAATGAACAAAGAAAATATTATCTTTGACAATATAGAAGATAGGAAAAGAAATTTGAAAAATAGAACTTTCTATTATATATAGAAGTTTATTTCCCAAATCTCCAAAAGAGAGAGAAATCAAAAGTTTTTTTTAAAAAAATACCAAAATTCAGTAGAATAACGGATATAAATGATGTTGAAAAATATATATTTCAAAATATTTTAAATGAATTCTTTTTCTATTTTTCTGCACTACAGATACAAAAAAGAATATTTTGAATAAAAGTATTTGTGTAAATATGAACTTTTCTGGATTTATTATAGAACTCAAATCGAAAACGATAGGTTGTTATAAAATATTATGTGAATAGAATTAAATCCCGAATAATCATCAAAATTAAGTTACAAAAATATCTGGCAACATAACCAGATTTTTCTGTGAGGTACATCTAATGTATTATTATTGATTATTTTGAATTTTCATTTTAGACATTCTATTGTTTGATTTAGAATATATTTTGATTTTTTGGGGGTACAATTTATAAAGGGGGTACAATTCAATAGTTATCTTTTTATTTATTTAGGAATAAATTTTGATCTAAATATTATTAATAATTTCTATGATTCGATTTATTTTTTTTTGCTTAAGACTTAGTTTTACATGAATTTAAAAATCGGCAGCAGATCCTCCCACGCAATTTTCTTAATTAACTTTTGTTCTACTTAATAACGTTTTTTGATTTAAGATTCTCATCCAGTGAAAGAATCGCAACGTGTACAAATGTGTAAATTTTTATAAATAGAAGAGCAGTAAATAAATGTGAAATAGTATTACCTATATTTAACGAGATGTCCGGGGATGTTAGCAAAATGACACATGAGAGCTGTGATGGTATTAACAGACGAAATTGATATTCTGGATTAAGGTTTTAAATAAACCCGTTTGACTGTATTTGTGTGGGAATTACGTTCAAGTCAAATCTACCGGCAAGTACTTTTTTATAATTTATGTATTTTGTCAAGATGAATAATTCCTTATATTTTAATTACGGGAAACCCTCCACGCGAATACATATATTTTTGGTTTTTATTTCATTTTAATAATATGTACATTAAACTATACTGCCTCGTCTGATGTCAAATCTGATCCCACGATGTCTTAAAATTGTTTTTTACATTCCAATGGCAAGGTGGATATTCAAAGGGAAAAATGTGATAAAAGACCAAAGACACAGGCAAATATAAGTAAAAAAGGAAGAAATAAAAAGAACTGACCGGAGCCATTACCTCAAATTGTCTCAAGATCCCCAATAGTGTACTGTTCCCCAGTCACCATAGAATGTGGTATAACGATGGATGCGGCACCTATTTGATCTGCCGAATCACATAGAAGCCATCTAGGTCTCAAAAAAATTCTAATACGATGAAGAGTCGCACACACACACACACACAGACACACACACGTACGCACACACGCATAGACACACGCACTCACACACTGGAACTAATCAACTGCCTCCCGATGAGGACTGCAGCAAATAGTCAGCAGACCTACAATTTTCCAGCGCGCTCGTTTTAGTTCTATCCTATCATAATTTTTTGATTTAAAACATTTTTATGTCATATATTTGATATGCATCTTGCTTGAATGGAAAGCCAAGGCTGATGGAGTTGATTGGTGTAGCCACGAGCCCTTTTCTGCAAGGCAGTTGGCCTGCTCATCTTCAAAAATGCCACTGTGGCCAGGTATTCACTTCCATTTAATTCGATTTGCAGTAATTGATGTTTTAGGTGAAAGATAACCATTATTATAAACAAACGTAATTTGTACAGCTCATTTTTTTTTACAAAAGAACATGTGTTCTATAAAATTTATTGTATTCTCTTAAAATATGATTAAAAGCTGGTTTTGTAATAAGAATATACAGATTCGGGAAATTAAACATTTATAACTAACTTTACTCAGGTTAACTAATCTCAAGGGGGGGCGGCGAATACAATTTTCAAATAGATATAATTCCTTGCAATTTAAATTAAATACTTTGAATCTTTTACACATTATTTTCAAAGGAATGATGTTTTAAAAAAATACAAAATGTTTAAAATATAATCATAATATATTAAAAATTATAAGCATATGAAATTAGGAAACATTTCTGTAATACGAGTAAATATTAAGTAAATTTTACGTTGTGCATGCTATTTTTAAAATAGTAACATTTGATGCATAAAACTTTATAGAATAATAAAATGTATCATACTCCTTGAACTCTACCTAATTTTTTTTTATTTATATCTTTTGTTTTTGAAAATACTTGAAAATTATTGAAATTTTTAAAAAAATTAAATGTAATTTTTTTATTTTTTTAATAAATATAATTGATTATTCTACTTATATAAAAATAGCTACAGTGTAATAAGAATACATTAAACTTTATAAATCAACTTATTGCTAGTAATTAAAGCTACTATTTTAGAAAATATGATGCGCAACGTTAAACTTAATTAATATTTCTTACAGAAATTTTTCCTATTTTCATGTTTATAATTTTTAAAATTATGATTATATTTTAAACATTTAACAATTTTTTTAACCTTCACTCCTTTATAAATGATGTGCAAGAGATTCGAATCATTTAATTTTACTTTCCAAGAATTATATCTATTTGAAGATTGTTCGTATTTTCGACCCCTGAAGCGATGTTAACACCCCTGAGACCCCTTACTTATGTATTCCGCTTTCGAAAAACACAATTATTTGTGTGTTAAACTTTTCAATTTATATTTCATGAATGATATACCTTAGTTATTTACAGATAAAATCTTTTAACATTTAGTACGAATGTGAGGTTTATTTTTGTGTAAACTCCTTTGAAGATGCGATTCCGTTTATATTTTCCTTTTAATAATTTAATAAAAAATTTCAATTTCTGTGACAAGCTTTCATTTTTCATCACGAAATATTTTTAAATTATTTTTATCAAGCCATTTTATCTCTTTGGTGTAATATTATTTACTCTAGCGTATTGTTTGACGTGTTACCGGAAACATTTGACATCTAAAAGATATTACACAATTTTAGCTTTTAACTTGTCAAGTAAAATTGTTTTTCCTTGTTTTGAAAGGTGTCACTGTGCCCTGAAAAATCAATTAAGCACACTTTGAAGGATATTAATTGCTTCAGGCCCCAGAAAAAAATGTATTAGGATCGAGGATACATTGTTAATTTAAAACGAGTCACGATCTTTCCAGCTAAGGTTTGTAAAACATTTAATGTTCTCTAGTTAAGCGCTTGTGTATAAAATATTTACTGTTAAATTTAATTTTAAGGCTGCGGTATCCTGGAAAATAACTTATGAAACAAATTAAGTATTGCTTTTATCTTGTTAATTGATGTATTACCTTACTTTCAAATAAATGCAAGAAACATGTAAGTAAGATAAAATCCATCAAAACAAAACATATAAGAGGGAAGCTGAATTTTTATCAAGCTGTTCCTCAAAAATTTGAATGACAATTTTGAAATATGGAATATTATAAGTATATTCTTGCACAGCCTTAGAAGATAAAAAGTTATCTGAATTTGCTTACTTGTAGACATGCTTAAAGAATAATTGCAGCAAATATGATCATTGTTGCACTGAAAAATACAAATTTCTATATTTTCCTGCTCAACTTTTTGTATGTTATATTATTCTACATTAAATCCATCTATTAAATTTTCATAATGAAATTATAGTACCCACAAAAGAGACTACATTTACGAATATTGTCAAATGAGATGTGTTAGGCATTTCAATAGAAATTCGTAACTGTTTTATTGTTGCATGTTCTATAAAATTATCATTGTATAATAAAACTGTTTGTTTTGCCATTGCTGTAACTCGGATTTGTGCTGTAGAAGCAGGGAGATATGTTACAGGCGTTGCTTGAAAACATGTCTCTCTCTGAGTAGTGTCGTGTGGCACTCTGGAACTCGGTCTTCTTGATGCAGTATTTTCCATTGACCACTGTTGCCAATAATCATGCACTGTGGATAAACTCCTGCTAAGTCTTTCGGCATTATTGCGAAAAGAAAACCACTTTCTCTGAGCCCTATTACACGACCTTGTTCAAACTCAATGAACTGTGAATAATAGATTCTTCGTCTTAAAGGAATTCTGGGCTAACATCAACTGACTGCGTCAAATATCAGTGATAAATAATACTCACAAACTTAACAGCAGATATCTAAAGCAAACCTAATCTTCATGTTCATAATAGCATAGGCGTCAAACTAAATGCTTCTACATCGTAACTTGAATCGACGTCATCGGTTAAAGTGTAGTATAGGGAGGCCACTTGTCACAGCCTTTTTTTTTTCTTTTGGCGACTAAAAGCGGTCACCAAGGTACTTTATTCGGAATTATTTATTTTAGAAGGAATTCGTTATCTCACCATCATATTCAGATAAAAATCGCCAAATCCAAAGTGGCCGTCCTATACTACACTTGAACCAATGTCATCTTTTAGATGAATACACACGTCCAATAAATTTCGTCCACATAACACAACTCCATCTTAGTGTTCGGAATTTTTTCCATTCCTGTATATATATACACACACAATAATTTTATTTTTAGTTAACTGCAAAAAGAAATCCTAAATTGCATTGATCAAAATGTTGATCGTTTTAGATAATCAGGATGTTTTCTTATTAAAGAATTCAATATAAATATTCATAACATGAAAAATTCTCTCTTAATTTCAATTCTTCTCTTTTGAAATCATAGATGGTGATACCTAAGTCATAAAATAATATTTACCAAATTTTTTAAACTAGTATATTGTTAGTATGGTATTAAGAATTACAATTGATATCATTCCTAAAATTTTAGGTTTTGATTCATAGTTAGTAGTTATTTTAGCAAAATAAATAAAATAATAAAACTAACAACTATTGTTATACTCTTCCGCCTTTATTTTTCAAGCTTCAAATTTGTATTGAGATCACTGAATTAGCAATAAATTGTTAATTTATTCTATGATTCGAGTAATCTAACCAATTTTTCTTGGAATATGTGTGTTATGATTCTTTCGGTTACTTAGCTTTAATTGTTAATAATACGTATTTAAAAATCCTATCCATTGTATTTCATACGATTTTTCTTAGCATTATAAATAGGATACGGGAAGCTTGCTTAGCCTTAAAACTGTTCAGACCCCTCTTTTTTTTAAAAAAACAAATATTGCAGCATCTATTTCTTGATTATTTCCGAAACTTCTGTTAGCTGTTTAAATCTTTATTATCCTAATCATTTTTCTCTAATGCCTTATCAAGATTATAAAATTAAATTGATTAAAAAAAAGGTGAAAAAACTCTGAAAACTATTACCACTTTTTTTACTGATGTACTACTTTATTGTTTAACTTAACTGTAAATTGTGCATTCAACAGTAAAAAAAAATCAAGTGTAGTAATCGTAATGCATTAGTAGATTTAAAAAATTACTTCACTTAAACTATTCTCATTTGAATTAACTATAAATATTCTCCATTTTTTTCTCTCGATGAATGAAACGTTGTTGAATTCTAACTCTATTTCATTCTAAAGAAATCTACAAGTTAGAATATTCACAATGGCAAAATGTAGGAGAACTTTTTTTCGAGCTTCAATTTATAACTTTGTCCTGGAGAAGATATAAAATATATATTGTGAAGAGAGTGTATTTGTGTGTGTGTGTGAGAGAGAGAATTCTTTCGATGGTTAAAACAAACTCAAGAGAGAAAATTTTAAATCCGCTTCTTAGTAATAAATACCCAATGCAGACAAGTTCCTAAAAAGGATAAACTTTGCTCTAAAATCTGGGTTTAAAATAGTTAAAAGTTACTCTGAGAAGGTTGTATTACTATATATTCATGAAGAGTAGTTGAAAGAAGAAAATAAATAGCTATTTACGATTTTAAAATACCTAAATATGTAAATTAAAATATGTAAAAATAATAAAACAACTATATATATTAATTATAATTATAACTCTTATTCATAAAATATTCTCTTAATTATATTCCATATTTAAGATATAAGGTTTTCTTTACCAATTTTGATATTGCACATTAATTGTTAAACCTTACATAAATTTTTTCCATTTTATTACTCTTTATTATTTTTTTTCTAAAAGATTTGATGACTTTCAAGATTTTTAAAAATATTTTCTTTGTTTTCATCTCTACTATATACATTCTGTATTGAAATAATTTTTAAAATTTAAAAAAGAAAAAAAAAAAATAATAAAAAAAGTATAATTAAAAAAAAAAAGAAAAACTAAAAAACATTGTCGATTATTTTTTTTTTACTTTTTGTGCAAGTGAGTGCAACAAAAGTATACATGTTTCCAAATACGAAATTTCAGAAACAATATTTTTAAAAAATGTTGAACCCATGTGTGTATTTCATTAAATTTAATAAAATACAACAAATAAATTAATAAATAATTTTAAGTATTTTAAGGGAATTTAAAAAAAAAATCTCGAGAATGAAGTGATCCCCAGCCCCCAGTCCGTGGATCAAATAGTACCGGGTGGTATAATGAACATTGAATTATTTTCATTTTATTTACTGTGGTGTATTTTCCTTGTTAAATCACTTTATGTTCATTTTTTGGTGTAGTTCTATTTTAGTAGGAAGGCATGTTTATAAATACAATTAAATTAAAATTATTAAATCAAAACAATATAAAATCTAAGCAACCAACCCTTCCCCCTCAGTGGGCCTTGTTAAAATTGTAAAACATTGACCAGTTCGCAGTGATAAAAAAGTTGGGAAGCACTTCTCTAATGTACAGAAAATCAAATTTGAAACCCGAATGTTTTCTAGTGATATACAGAAAAAATGAAATAAATTTTTCTACTATTCTCTTTTAATTCATGTTATATTTTTAAGAAAATACCAGGTGAGCCATAAGTTTGTTCGAACTTTAAAAATTCATAAAAAAAGAAAGAAAAAAGTGATGAAGGCAATTTACAAGAAAGAGCTCACAAGGAAATTGGATTTCTTAGCATCAAAAATATTTTTAGTCGTGCTGGCATTAAATCAAATAGTTGTGTTATCTGTAATAAGCTTCATGCAGATGGAGTTCCTCCATATTGTGCCAACACAGTAAAATTATTCTTGTTGACTACCTTTGGGAAGGACACAGGGATTGGTTGAGGTTGCAAAATCGCATAGTAACCACATTCAGCCTACCTCACTCTGCTTGACTTCTGGTTATGGGGCTATTTAAAATAACTTGTGCACCATTTATCCCGTCAACATTACCCGAACTCAGATTCTATCTGCCATGATAATTTTGCTATTCATTTCGATATGTTGCATTTTACTGTAACGGGTGTTATGGGCCGCCTTAGTCGTGTCGGACAATGTTTTGGAGTTCATGTGGAGTAATTGCTATTGCAAGAATAAATGAACGGAACGTAATGTTGTTCGGTACATGGAGTTTCAAATTGTGCGCGCCCTCTACCGGTCATATTTTAATAAAAATGTTTTATTTTTTTGCCTCTAAAATATTTGACTTTCTGGTGAACTCTTTCTTGCAATTAGCACTGCTTCATCATCATTTCTTCCTTTTTTTTCCATTAATTTTTAATTTTGAACGATCTTTGCTCATCCGGTGTATGAATTTTACTGTCTATGCTAATTGCTCAAATTTAAAAAAAAATAATAAGAAAAATCTTTTTTTTTACTTGATAACCTTTCGAAATGAATCATTAAAATTTTTATTTTCATACCTGTGCTATTCTTTTAAGGGGATGGTGAATCCTTAAAACGTTAAATTTTGGTCAAAATTGCGATTTATTCCTTATAATTCTGAGAATAATTCTGTCAAAGGATTTTGTCATTTTAATTTATAATTACTGAATTATTTTTTTTATTTTACTCAAATAAATTTTTAAAATGCACTTTTCTTAGTTTGTAAATTTTCCCTTTTCATTGTTACGTAAAATGCTCCTTGCGTTTCAAATTATGTCATATCTCTTTGAAATTTTCACAACTTATTAAAGATAAAAATCCAATGCACAAATTTGTGAATTATAAAGAATTTAACGGATCATATTTTGTGTTGTTTTGAATACACTGAATGTGTGATAATTGGTGAAATATTTCATATAAAATAGAAAACTTAACTTTTTTTCATCAAATTATATTCTGAATTTAAAATTTATGTACAGATATATATATTGTTGTAAATCATCTATGTGTAAAACAACAATTATGTACATATCTAAAAAAACTAATGCGCAAGGAACATTTTTAAAAACAATTTTAAAAATTTAATTTTTTAAAAAAAATCAGTTTATAATAGTTTTTCTAAAAAATATATTTAAATTATGAAATATAATAACCATTTACTATATCGATTCCATTTTCAGATGAAACAAATAAGTACCCACAGTTCTTTCACTAAAATCATTAAAATAATCTATGGCATTGTGTTAAATTTCAAGTGCATTAAAAATATGTGTATTTATAATTACAATACATATAAAAACGATTTTTTATCAAGATGAAAAGTACCAAACGCGGAAGCAGTGAACAAACTTTTGACGTAATCTGACTTTTACCAAAGATGACAATTACGCTCAGTGGAGCTTGCTCAAATTTATCAATGATTACTTCGCATGTGTCATGTGATCCATTGAGGCGTCCATGATCTTTACCGCTTGACTGCCTCGAGTTAAGACGTCTACAGTTGCCCGCCTAGGATTTGAATGGATATTTAGAATGAATGGGACTTAATGCTGAAATTATTAATTTTTAATAGGACTTAATAATTTTCAGAAACACTACTTCTAAATTTATTCTTAGCTTTGTTCTTGTGAGAAATTTCAGTTTAGATTAATAACTATATTCTTATTAGATATTGGATTTCTAACTAGTCAGTTGAGTTTCAAAAAATAGATTAATAAATTGTTTTTTTTTCTATGAAAACTATTTCTTTCAAAAGGAAAATATATAAATTCTTTACTTTATCCGGAATTAACACGAAAAATCCTCGCTATATTGCTATTTTGATTACTCATATTCAGCAAAACCCACCCAGTTTCGAATAATATGTGATGCAATTTAAATCTGTCAATGTTCAAAGTATTTTGACGTGATGTGGAAGATTAGGAGAGGTAGGTTCCAGTTAAGGTGTTGTCCTAATCACATGACTGTAGTTAAAAATTACGAAATCCGTCGCCAATAGCCCTTGCATTGCTTCATAGTGAAATAAATTTCAAACAAATCAACATAACGGATTAAGGATTATGCGATAATGATTAAGAACTGTATGCGAAATATTTATTTAAAAATTCTTTGTACTAATAAGTTGCGTTAAAATTTGAAAAGTATCAAAAAATACGTTTAGAAATAATGTACATCAAATCCCACGTTACACCGTAAAAGTTTCGAAATAGCATCAAATAAAAACACCTATCATTTAACAAAAGTTTTAAAAATACTGGAGAGTTTGCTAAATTCAAAAAGACTTTTTTTCCACTTGAAAATAGGATTGCCATGAGAAAATCTCAACATATAACAAATCAGAAATTTTAGATAAATAATTTAAACAAATCGAAGAGCACTTTTAAAACAATAGGCATTATGAATGGCATGCTTCTATATTATGGTTACACAGTTGATCATCTTTTGTTTTTGTAGTGTAATTTGATCGGCGAGCTCTTTTAGTGTAAATTATATCTGTATTCTGAAAAAGGATGGTAAATACAAAGTATTTTCTTCTGGCACAGGAAACATCACTCGTATACATTCTCAATCAATACTATAAATTCAAAAATCTCACACATACAGAACACGCTAATTCTACCCTGTTAGCCCAATACCGCATAAGACAAATCAAACACTCAAACACTGTCAAATGTTTGACTTCATTGTTACTTCCCTGCATTGCCCTTACATTGGCTGTAAATAAGCTGCAACAGACTTCTAAAATGTTCTCGTTAAATAGTCATTTTGGACTAATTGAGATGCATCCTGTTTTATCGCCTAATTTGGTGACATTTGGCGATAAAATTTTGTCACCAAGATTAATTTTTTATTTTGCATTATTGGAAAGATACTCTTCTTCTCTACAGGCTATTTTTCCAGTTACAATACTCCCACGACATAAAGTCTAAGTTTATTGCAACAGCAATATACTGCTTACAATCATATTATGAGAGCAATCATCATATAATGTATATGCTGCATCATATATTCCATAATATTATGTAATACATGCTAGATAATACAGTACATCATGTGCATCATGCAAGTACGTTGAATAATGCATTCCATCATATAATGCTTTAAGTATTCTGTCCCATCATATACTGCAAAATGTTTATTTACACATAATAAAACAAATTGGTAAGGAAGCAATTTATATAATCTGATTATTTTCTAATTAAAATAGAGTTTTTAACAATTATTTAGTGTTTTTCTTTTTCTTAATTATTTTGCTTTACGAGCTTCTATATGAAATGCAATGTTATTTTCCAAAAAAATATTTAAAGGTCCAAATAAATTTTGTTTTAGCTATTCATTTTCCATTTTCTAAATATATTCGAATACTAAACACTAAAAATTATTTTTTTAGAGCAAAAGAGATTTCCTAAGGAGCTTTATCTGTTTGCTTCTGTAATCTTTTAAAGAACATACGAATTGAAAAAAAATAGATTATGTTATTATAAAACTTTCATTTTATTTCAAGATTTTCGAAGCAACTTAATTAAATTTAGATACCTTTCAAGTAAAATTTTGCAGACGATGTATTTAATACAATGAAAGAATAATTGATCGATATTGTTCTTTCATAGCAAATATTTTTATCAAATATTAAAGTAAATAAAATTATATATATATTTTGACTTTACATCGAGGGAAAATATTAAAATTTCTGCTTTGATAATTAATGATATACCATATTCAAATACGAGATATATAATTCTAAAAACAATTTGAGTATATCAAGATTTACTTTAAAATTTCCCAGAAGTAATTATATTTGCTTAAATATTCGATAACAACACATCGTTTCATTTTTAATTAATCTCAAGACATTTTATTTTCTATTTTATTTCTTAAGCAATGAAATGAAGTACGGGAAGAATAACGAATATTTTTGAAGCATTTTTTAAAAAAATTTTTGGAAAAAGTATAAAATATTGAAAATATTATGAGTAAATGATTATTCATTTTAAAACTCTCAAAAATAAGTTGAAATATTGTATCGGTGTAGCAAATTTTGGATACCTTGTTACAGATTTACTCGATTTCGATATTTCGCAGTGAATTAAAATAAGAATTGTATCTTCAATTTAAATAGTATGTACTACCTCAGCTTACAATTCTTCAAAATGAAAAGTAAATAATAAATTGGTTTTTGATTTGACCTTATTTCGGTAGAAATGAATTCAGAGTTTTGTTGTATCCAAAATCTACATATTTTGTAAAAAAAATAATAACAGGGAAAAGTTGGCATGACGTTTTAATTTCCAATTCATTTTACAATGAATTTTTACGAAAAATTGAAAAACAAAATTAAAATAATTGTCACTACAGTTTAAAAATTTAAATATGTGCAAAATATAGCACCATCTATTTAAAGGAAAAATATTTTGAACATTTATTTTTTATTTGCATATCTCTCGATAAATCATCACGTATACAATTTAACATAGTATACATTAAATTATCTTCAGTCATTTTCAAGAATAGTACCCCAAGGGAAAAATTAAGGCTTTCCACTAGTTCATTTTTGTTGTCTGGATTTAAACTTGAAGGATTTTTTCTTTAAACGTTACGTGTTCTCCATGAAATTTGATGCAGTTATCATCGGACGATCTAACATATGTCATTTCAGCTCCAGAAGGTTGTTGACCACCAAAAAAATCTATAATAATAAGGGGATCGGATGCTAAGTTCCCCTCTGAAAGTCCAAAGAATCTCAGAATGTGATCCAGTGAAATTGAATGGTCACAACATTTCTTACAAGTGGGGTGGATTTTTCTGCCACTATCATAGAAAAGACATTTCAAGTGGTTACTTGTTTGTGTATCATGGGCAGTCTGAGAGCGACGGTCGCCTTTGATTTCCAGCAGAGAGCAAGGATATACCATTGGTGCGTAGATGGAGTATGCCATATTAAATTTTTGTTTAGATCTTGCATTTGAGCACAATTCTTGATAAGTGAGCGAAGTGCCAGTAGAGATTTCATTCTCACTACCCTCTTTGGCTTGTCTGTCAGCGATCTCATTTCCTCTGATGTTAACATGTGATGGTATCCATTGTGGTGGTGGACATCATGGATCTGAGAGATCTTGTATTTGAGTACAGTTCTTGATAAGTGAGCAAAATGTCCGTACCGATTTCATTGCCATTGCCCTCTTTGGCTAGTCTATCAGCGATCTCACTTCCTCTGATGTTATATGATGGTATCTATTGTGGAGGTAGATAACATGGATCTGAGAAATCTTCCAAAATTTGAGCAGCATAGAAACGCTGGTTTCATCGTTTCACTATACTCACCTATGGCCTGCAGGCAAATGAGCAAAGGCAGATTTCTATCCTAGGTCTTTGCCCAAGGGCCTCCAGTCTTCTCGACCATCAGAAGCTGCTCACTGCCCTTCTTATAATTTTGTTGACCAGGGAATTTAAATCGGATGAATTGGTACGTAGTTTAATTTTTTATTAATATTTTAATTAATATAATCAAATTAATTAATCATAATTACTAAATAGTTTGTGATTTTATTTCTCTTAAGCTGTAAACGGTAGTCATTGCTGTTTCAGTGGGTTACAACTATTGCTTGTATATTCCTTCATTACACTGTATTAACGTTTCATAAGAGCTACAGAACAGCTTGCCAACAAATGGTTTTGTCAATTAAAATTACAATGAAGATAATAGCAATTGGATTGGTACTTGATTCACCAAACTTTCACATCACATTATGAGAGCGTTATAATGAGCCAGTGTGTATTACAGTCACACGTCTCGATGGTGAATCGGATTTAAACTCTAGATTAAATATAAACTTGTTGATCACAATTGTGTGATTTATTAACGACGCCTTTCGTTGTAACAGAAAGGCTATTGATAATTAACCTCGTAATATTTAACCATGGTTAAAAGACGAAAACGTCTCCTGGTTTTGCATCCATGGTCCATTCATGATAAAAGAAAAATACGAAATGTTATATTAATTACCTGCTAAAATAAATGCAATGTTCAGCAACAAAATTATTAAGTAAGCAAAAGGAAAATACTTGTACGAAACTTGAAAGCATTCGTTAAAGAATTTACAAATGGTTTTTATGTTTGTCCTCAATAATACTAATGTATGCTCTAAATCAAATATTTTCAGTCTTTCTTCTCTTAACAGTAAAATACGTAATAGGATAATTGCTCCTAAGAAATAGTTGAAGTTTCTATTATTTTTTCTATTTCGTTGAAATTCTAAGATCATTGAAGTTCTGAGTAACCGTAAGTAAATTCTTTCATAATTTTATTAATCATAAATAAAGTTTTTAAAAAATGGTAAGGAATGAATTTCTGTGTTCTCTTTTAGGAATGGATTTCTGAATTAGAAAAGAATATTTTTTATTCATCATTTTAAATTACGTTTGAATTAAATTTCAGAAGAAAATATAAAAACATTGTGTGTTCAGTAATGAATATATTGTTACATTTCATCTTCCTTTGTACTTAAGGTATCCGACTAGGTTCGGAGATAAATTTTTCCAAAATTGATTTTCTGAATAATTTTATTGTTTTAAAGTACATTTTTAGGCTTAAAAAGTCATAACTATTAAATAACCAACATGTATCACCCTTTTTTTTTGGAAAAAAAATTATTTTAAGGAAAATTTCGCAAAAATTTTTAAGTTAAGAAAAACGTGATAAATAAAAATAAATTGCACATTATGCAATTTTAACGCCATTGATATACTTCTTGATCCCCCTGAAGTGTCACAAACCGCAGAATAAAAAATATTTTATATTTGATTAGTCTTTAAATGGGATGGTCACGATTTTTCGTCAAAATTACTGCATGTTCTAAGCTAAAAATGGCTGTAAAATGTGATTAAATGTAGCACTCTTAAAACCTGCGGTTTGTTACACTCTGAAGGGCCCACAGCATATATGTTATAAATTTCATTTCATTTGATTGGATTATTTAGAAGATATCCCGTATTTCGTGCACAAATTATCATAAAAAGTTCATTCTTCAAAAAACGAATTAAAAAAAAATTTTTTTTATTAGTTAAAGTAAATGCTATAAAAAGAACTTAAACTCTCTAGTTTTATGAGTCCTTCTTCCTCAATAATTAATTTCTTTTTTCCCTAATGACCCAAACAACACCAAACATCAAACACCTAAAAAGCGCTTTTTCAACCTAGTCGGATACATTGCGACATAGCCATCCTGTGATGACTATGTCTAGTAGGATCCGCGTAAGCTAGAGGTGTGGGATTATCTAAATGATGAGACATTATGTAATTCTTAACACAACTTTTATTAAGAATAACTTAAATTACTTAATTCTAATTAATAACTTTCTTAAAGTGAGAGTTAAGATCCAATTAAACCTTATATTCAAGTCAGATCGCGCAACTAGATCACTTATCTTAATTATATTTAATTAACAGTCTAATCTAACTTCTTATACAAAATATTACCTTTTATAGAGTCACCTTCCTTCATAGGTTGAAGTAATACCTATTACGTAATTTTAGATGAGAAGATTCAGACTTTCTTAATCTTTATTATATTTTAATTGAGATGAACGTATCCTTCTTCCAGAGCTATAGGACGACTAACTCTTGTTCCGAATGATTCCACACTAAGTTATCTCTAGACTTGTCGCTATATCTCATCAAAGCTTCTATCCTTTTAAAGTATATCTCATTTGCATATTCGATCCGTTTCTCTTCTTGGTATTGGGTTGGAAAAGTTTTGCCATTAATCGTGGCTGTCAAAGAACTTAGGAGTTATGTTAGAAGAAGGACGCGAGAGACGTCACAACATTAAGGGGTTTTTTTTGCTGTGAAATTTTCTGCTAACTTTTACGCATAGAAAGCAAGCGGAGAACATTTCTATGAAAAATCAAAACATTTCCTCGTGTGTGAAAAGAAAACTACAAAAAGTACCTCTTGTAGTTTTGAATCTAGTAGAAGGAAATTGTGACTTTTTTTCGAAAACAAATACTTTTTTTTCAATTTATGAGTGTTTTATTTGAAAGATATTACGGTGAAGAATATATTTGTTTTTAATAATTATTAAAAAACATTGGATATTCTTGCAGTTTTTATATAAAATACGTCAATATTCTATGTTTTCTTAAAGTTTTGAATTAGAAATACACGTAGGATTTAAAAAGGAAGATAACAAGATCTCTGATGGAAGGGAAAATTGCCCATACGAATAAAAGTCGCTTTGAAGATAACGTAGACTATCACAGTATTCAAATGGTACCAGTAGGTGGGGCTGATTTTCCAGTAATATGAATTAAATGTCCTTTACAAGATGCCTGGATTGACGGAAACATGGTTCGCGATTGAAATAAGAAAACTCATATGGTTTTTGTTTTGAAAGAAAAATTCTTTTGAAATTCCTCGGCATTTTGTAGAAGTGTACGACACAACTTTTATGCCAATAAGACAAGTGTGGTTTTGGTGCATGTAATTCGACATTGTCAGAACAATTGTGCGAGATAAAGAAAGCACGTTTATAGTGGGAAGTATTGAATCGCCCTCCTTGCAGTCCTGATCTCACACCGAGTGTTTTCCATCTTTTCAGAGCCTAATAGAAA
>BMAV01009149.1:18212-29349 GCA_019973955.1 Trichonephila inaurata madagascariensis | reverse complement strand
TATATATATATGTGTATATATATATATGTGTATATATATATATATGTGTATATATATATATGTGTGTATATATATATATGTGTGTATATATATATGTGTATATATATATATGTGTGTATATATATGTGTGTGTATATATATGTGTGTGTATATATATATGTATATATATATATGTGATGTATGCAAAGGGAAAAGTAATTCACGTGCACTCACTCATTCCGATATCTCCGGAACTATTAGACATACAGATTTAAAATTTAGTAGGCATCTTCCTTTCATGGAGTAGAGATTCGTTAAGAATGGATTTTACATAAACCGACCCCCAAGGAGCGTTACGATTCAATTTATTGACTTAAAATTTGGTAGACACGTTCCTTTTATGGCCCGCTACAAAAGAAATTTTAAGAAAATCGACCCCAAGTGTCGTTGAGAGGGCTTAAGCGGCATTAAAGATACAAAAGAAAATCCCGTTTTTGATCTATTACACCTACAGACTTGAAATTTCGTTAGAAGGTTCCTTTCATGGAGCAGAGATCCGCTATGAAAAAAAAAAATGTTGTTAAAATCGACCTGCCAAGAAGCACTGAGAGAGCTTAAGGGGCGTTGTGAAAGCTTAAGTGTGTCAAATAAATATTGAACTATTCCTACAGGATTTGACCTAAAGAATGGAAATTTGATTGGCAAGTCTCTGTCACCGAGTAGAGGTCCTCTATATAAGAAGACTTATGAAAATCGACTCCCAAGAGGTGTTGCGAGGCCCTAAGAGACGTTGTAGAAAAAGATTTTTCTGTTTTTGAACTAATAGACCTAAAGTTTGGGGGAGTGGGTTGCGAGAGAGTAAATAGTAATTCTACTCCAATTTTAGAATTTATTGCTTAGAAGTCCCATCCTTTTTAAATAATGAGGAGAGATTTATAAGAATATTTTTCAATACAATCGAACGCTTAGTGCTAAAACTTGGATATCAAATTTTTATACATATAAATATTATATATTCGTACAACATCATGAAGTACCAGGGCAGTACGCGGGTAACGACTAATATTACACATAAACTTTTACATCAAATGCATTTTGTTTACCTATGTATGCCATTATAATTGAGAAAATATACTTTTTAAAAGAGTGTCTGTAAAAGTAGAAGTTGGAAAACAGCAAAACCGCTTAAACTGATTGGTTCGAAATGCGTGATGGCAGTTATCATGTGACTATGACGTCAGATGAATTTAATCGGTTAAATAGTTTAAAATATCTCAAAATTTATTCATGATGACTTTTGTTCCGAATAAAACCACTCTTTAACTATGGTTCAACAAAGCATGTAACTGTCACAATGCCAGCAAAATATAAATCATGCTAAATATTATTTTTACAGGAAGGACTTAAATTACTGCAGTATTTAATTGAATTAAAGATTTAATTTCAATAAATTAATTGCTTTCCAATTTAATTTTGAAAGTTCTAATTATTTTAAAAAGAAAAGTTTTATTTTGAAATATTAAAGGAAGTGCTTTCATAATCCCTTGCAAAAGAATAAAAATCACGTTATTTTCAATTTTACTATAAATTTCTAACCGTTAAAAAGTAGCAAAAATGTTCCAAATGCTTAGTTTTCGAACAATGCCAAACCTTAAAATTCAAAATTTACCATGTCTTTTTTTCGTAGAGATTTAAATGCTACTCATATTAAATGATATTTAAACTTTTTTAAACTTGAATATATTATATCTAACCAATTTCTCTTTTAATTTGCACTTAGTTTTATGAATTATCTGTAATAAAAGCTATAACTTGATTTTAATTTATTCATAAATTTATTAACTTAAAAAAAAATCGATTTAAATCTCTAAATTGTAATGCACACATAAAGGTAGCCATTTTTTTTGAATTTATAATATTTTAAATAGCCATCGTGTAATTAAACAAAAAATTCAGAGTCTCATTTAAATTGAATAATAAAGTTATCTCTTCTATCTCAGTTTCATTTTTTAAAATAATTCGAACTTTTCTACCAGTGCTCTTTCAACAAAGTTGCATTCAGAAAAGTTCCAGAAATAAAGCCACAGTATTTTACTTCGAGCAGACAAAGGAACAAAATTAAAGTACCTGGAAAAAGTAAACATTCCTGAGCGGAGCATTCAGACACCAAAAGTCGATTTTCAAAAGTCGAAGATAAAAAAAAATTACTTCGAAACCCTTTAGTATTGGAAAAGAATGGTAAAGAAACTGTGATAGATGAGGCACAAAAATATCTTTCAAAATCTGAGCATCCATTTATTTTTTTCTTTCTTTTATTTTTTTAACTGAGTCTCAGCTTATCTAAAATTTTAAAGTTCTGGAAAACAAGTTAAGGGAAAATAACAATGCCAGAAAACTAAAAAGATATTTTAGAATTTTTCAATCATAATGTAAAAATAAAGGAAATAGAATTCAGAGGCTTTAACTTAAGCTAGTTTTAAGTAAGTTAAACATTTATTTCTGATTGATCGGAATTAAAATTATGGTTATCTTTGAATTTTTTTTAGAATTAATTTTGTAGTATGCTTCAGAGAATAAAGGATTTCGGATCGATTACGTAAGTTAAGACAGTAAAAATATATTTTGTAAGACAATGGAAAGACTAATAAACCTCTTAAATATTTTTTTATGATTTTAATTTAAAATAACGTGTTACTAAGTAAATGTTTAATTTAAAATTTAATTTTTCATTCATTCATTTAAATTCAGTTAACTTATTTGAATTTGTCACAAAACATTTTATGTTAATACTTACGTAATTGCTTATAATCTGCATTCTGTGTATTTTTCAACTCATAAATATGAGAATTTTAATCGGTAACATTGTGCTATTGAATAAGATTACTATATAAAAGAAATTTAAATTTCGATGTGCATTAATAATGCATGCTTACATAAATAAATTTGATATGCGATTTTTTAATTGATTCACTCTGTAAAACCACTCATGGGATAATAGTGACGGGCCTCATAGTTTTGAATTACGTTAAAGTGACTAGGGCAGTGTTTTTCAAACTGTGGGGCGCGCCAATAGGGGGGCATGATACTCCTACAATGGGGGCGCGAGTATATTGAAAAGTCGAAAACAAAAGATACATTCTGACATAATAAAAAATAAAGTACACATTTATACTGACATAATACACTTATAAATATATCAGTACCAAGCAATATATTTTATAATTAATTTAACAATACTAAGTTAAGGACAAGTTTAAGAACTACAAGTAACCTCGTGCGCTTGTCGTACATAAAATTATATGCAAAAATTAACACTCATCTTGATAATTAATCCCTTAAATGCCGATTAAAAATTGCATGATTCGATCCCCAATACCAACCTTTAATATATATAAGCGAGTGTATGTGGTGTATTGGGGGGGAGGGTAGAAAAATAATAATACATACGTAAATCTTCTAAAATAAGTAATTCCGTCGCAAACACTGTCAAGGCCCTTTCATAACATCCCAAAGTCTTCGGAATAATTCTATGGATAGCAGTGCACAGAAAAGATCGTACTTCGGAAAGACGTATATATACGTCCGGAACATTTAACGCATTGGCTGAGTGAGACAATTATATATGCCGATGGCACTTAAGAGGTTTAAGTCATATTGTAGTTTTAGCGTCAAAGTATAAAATTATTGAATTCAATACATTGTTATTGTATGGAGGGGGGCGCGAAGAAAATTGTGATTGAATATTGGGTCGCAAATATTGTAAGTTTGAGAAACACTAGACTAGGGCCTTACCTAAGCCAGCACCAAAGTCTCCAACCCCATAATAAAGAAATAGTCAGTATATTTATAAAATAGAAATATGGCTAAAGATTAAGGGACAAACAATATAGTTAATGTGATGTTCAGTATGATTTGATATAAAACTTGTGTCACAAGATGTCGTTTCTTTTACAAAGTGCTACTATCCAATTACATGGCTGTAGAAAAAAAGGCCCAATATTTATAGCAATCCTTCTATCAGTAAGGGATATGTTTGACCCTCATTTAATTTATGTCTTTTTTCAACCCGGTGTGGTATACTTAGAACTACATGATCAAGAAGCTGTTAAAGCAAGATGTCTTCCTCTTTCACAACATGGATGACGGTTTAATTACTTATGGAAGGGCCTTTACCAGTAAAAATACGCTTCCCCAAGGCACCCTATGCATTTTCAAAGAGATTCAGGTCAGTAGGCTAAGTGATATATATCTTTGACTTCAAGACAATATTGTACAGCCTGTATGCGATGAATTGTCGTATTATCATCCTAATAATGAAATGGAAATTTCCACGGAAAGTCAAATGCTTCGGGAAAAATCATTATCAATGTATTTGCCAGTTATGGAACCTTAGTTGAGCACACATACAGGTCTGACAATCGTCTGTGAGGTCTGCCCACACCATAAAACTTCAGTTCTCATACTGACCTCTTTACACATAATTTCGACACAGTAACCACTACCTACCTCTTGCCATTTCTGTTGACGTCTATAATTAGATGATGGATTAAATCTACCCTCGTCTGTGAATGGAGCATGATAGACCACTCATCATGAGTTCAGTTGCATTGCAAAAGATACGTTTGGGCATGGGTGCTTCGGTGATAACCCGAGAAAGGGAAACAGATAACAATTTTTCGGATGTACAACCCATTGACTTGCAAGCGTCTTTCAAGAAATTCAATTTCTCGTGATAGAATGAAGTCATATCTCCCTTACAAGCTGTAGGCTTCCTTGTGTGGAAATTATACTATACTGATCATTTTGGGGTGCCAAATTGTTTTCGATGAACTCCCTCTCCTTGCGTTTATTGCGCATTCTAATATATTATTGAAATGCTGCCCTCTCAGCCTAGAAAACTATGTTGTGTGCAACGTCAAATTCACGACCTACATCTGTCCTATCTTGCCCATTTTTTCCCCTTTCCCTCTCGATTATTCCTCCTACGAGTACAGTAATCTAAATACAGCCTGGAAGACATGCTCACAGATTCAGTGTTCTAACTTCACCTTTTTTACTTCGATCTTCACGTCTAACAAAAATTCACTGTACGTGCCGATTTTCTGAAATCTATTTTACCTGCTGTCACGTAAACGGCACGTGCGGAAATACAACGTTAGCATAAGTTTCAAAAAGCGTTATACAGCCCGCATTAATGCAAATTTCCACACGTCACTACGAATCTATTTTTAGCCGTAATCGTTGAAAATAAAATCTGTTATTAAGCTTTTGCTATTGACTGGTATATATTTGTTTTATAGAACTCTTAAATAGATTCTTTGGTTTCTCGTACGAGTAAACTGAAAGATATGAAATAAGGATACAAAATTTTTTAATGAAATCAACTTTAACTACTGCAACAATTTTAAGTAAGTTTAATTTTCAACTCTACGGAAAAAAACGATTTATCAAATAAAATAGAAAAATCAGGAATAAATGCAACTTAATTCCAATCTAAATGTATTACCAAAATTCATCAGTTACTTAATACATACATATTATCGACTTAAAATATGTAAATACTATCTTTTACGCCGATGTGGTAGACGATCTCTGCAAAATCCGTTCTTAGTGGATCTCTAATGAACAAACATTGAAGCCAAATTTAACATATGTGCTTTTAATAGTTCCGAAACGGGAACTTTTCTTTATAATGCCGCTACATCCCTCTCTCCCAGCGATCAATTTCCACAAAATCCGTTCATCAAATATCTTAGGAAAAGGAGCATGCCAGCTTTATTTCAAATCTATATGCAGAATATTTAAATCGGGAATTTTTTATGCATAACGCCGCAACAAGCAGCCTCCTTCTCCTTTCCTTGGGAGTCAATTTTTTAAAACACTTTTTTTCAGATTTCAGCTCAACAAAAAAAACATTATTGCTCAATTTCAAGTTTGTAGTTCTTAAATTTCAAAAACAGGATTTTTTTATATAGTACCCCCATAACTTTCCGCAAAACATGTTCGTAACGGATTTCTATTCAACAAAAGGAACACGGTTGTCAAATTTCTCATTTGTAGGACTGAATGCTAAAAAATAGGAAATTTTTATTTATAGATTTTTTCGCAGTCTTTCTTGAGAATCGATTTTCACACAACCAATTCGTAGTGCGGTTTTATTCAACAAAAGGAGCATGTTTTCAAAATTTCAAGTGTATGTTAGTCTAATAGTTTCGGTGATCTCTTGATGAGAGCCGGCTTCTTGAAGCAGTTTCTTTGCCGTTGGCCTTGAATACCTAAGTTTGCGGTTTCGACCCCGTTTCAAGTTGGTGGATTTTCATGATGCAGAAATTCGACAGCGTCCATGTCATATGATTATGCGGTATGTTAAAGCTCCTTAGAGTGCCTGTTTGCCAGGATGCTCGTGGCCGCTGTAGCCGAGTGGTATAAGTATCGGATCACGGCTTGCCTTGTCATGAGTTTGAGCCCAGTACCACTAAAGACCCGCCGTGTAGGGCAACGATGCACGTTAAATCTGTCGAGAGCTAAAACGTCCTCCCGTTGGTATGGTAGTTAGGAGAGGGAGGTGACAGCTCAGGTGTCGTCCACGTCACTTGACGATGGTTCAAAATTACGTGGTCCGTCGCCAAAAGTCCTCGTGTAGCTGAACAGTGCGACGTTAATATTCAATCAATCAATTGCCAGGATGCTCTTGGCAAAGTTAAATTCCTGGTATCATTTTGCATCGCCAAAGCTCAGGTGCTGCCGTCTGGGGAGGAAAATGTGAGTCAAAATTAATTGATTGGTGTTCCACGTATATGGTGCCGCACGAAAAAGATATATATCAGCTTCTGGGTCATGGGCTAGATCTGTAATGGTAAAATAAAAATCGACAGGCCCATTGAAAATAAAATAATCTCTTGATGAGTGAGTAGTTTTCTCCTTTACATATAGGGTAAGAGATTACAAAACCTATAATTATACAGCTGTAAATGTATCCATTATTATTAGTATAGGTCATTAATATACCTATTTTGATATGGTTTACGGGATACATACCTTTAAATGGATTTGAAATCTGTGTACCCCGTAGTTCCCAGAATAGAATATGTTTATGCTAAATGCATTGTGTCAATATATTATGCGAATGGTTACACTTACTACAAGATGTATATTAAAATGCATTTATCTCCATTAAGGGATAAAAGTATTACTCACGTATTATTCAAATTTAATAACTTAGCGTACATATTTACTGCTTACCATATATTTCTATGACATATTTAAGGCTATCAAATCTGAAGCATTAATGTTACAACTTGAAATTACTAGCACCGTCATGTATGATGCATATAGATAATGCCTTATCATTAATTAGAGATATTTATAGATGTTGCCTAAATGTAACAATTTCTGTGATTTCAGTGTTTCCATTAATATTTAATAATCGATTAAATCTGAAACCACTTAAGAATAATAAGAAGAGAGTGATTCGTAGTTGATTGTGTGAAAATTGATTACGAGTTAATATTTATTGACTCAGAAAAGGGTGTTGGAAAGCTAAAATCATTTTTTTGACAATTTGAGATTTTTGTATTTTCAAATTGTATAGATTTTAATCTTTCTAAAAATATTTTACTTTAACCTCTACAGTAATTAGAAGCCCTTAAAACCTATTTTTAAATAATCGTTGAAACTGGGCCACGTCCATTTGAATGGCGAAAAATGTAAACAAAGTACTTCGTTTTGTCTCAAAAGTTGAGACTCTGAAAAAAAACCAAAGCATCTATCTTTTATTGTAAATTCAACCTTTTATTTTTTTATTTCCTAGCCGATTAGAAGTCTTACTGTATACATTAAAATCAATTTATCTCAAAATGTAAATTTTGATGTTCGATGTACCTTTTCTGAGAAACTACTGTTCACAGGTATGTAAATTGTTATGATATATTTATAATGATGGCAAATTTATACTGAAATGAGCTTTTTGTACAAAAAAACTCACAAATGTATTTTTTACAAATTTTATGTGAAAAATAGGTCAAATTTCGCAATGTTTGATAAAATATTTCATAAATTATTAAAAAATTCAAAATTAGCTAAAACTTCTACTCAGTATAATGAGAAAGCTGTACTTAAATTGTATGAAAAATTTCAAGCATGTTCATATAAAAAATTTTGAGAAAAAGTACATCGAAAACAGCCAATTTAACATTGCCAGTAAAGAGAGAGAAAGAGCGCGCGCGAGAGAGAGAGGTTTCCAAATCTCCTTAAGACTTAAACAATAATGTCTTAGTACTTTAAATATCATAGTTTACTTTTTTGTTTGAACTGAACTAAATAATTTGCTAAGTGTTGAAAGCGGCAGGAAAATATTTATTGTGAATTAAATATAGAAATTCTCAAAATATCATTTCAAGGGATTTCGGTAACAGAATCTGTATCTATATAATTTGAGCAATAATACCATTATATTTGTATGACGTTATTTGTCCACACTCATGTACATATCCTCAAATAGTCCCTTACAGATACTTTTAAATAAACTACTACCCGAATATAGTGTGTGAAATGGTTAATACAAATAAACAATGTATTAACCATTTCATACATTTAAAATTTATTCGTTAAGTATTTTGAATTAATTTTACAGTGATAATGTAAGAAATTTAAATGTATGACGCTTAAATTTCTCTAATAATAATAAGTTTAAATAAAGTGTTTAAGGCCTTACATCTTTTGTGCAAGCCTTTGGTACTATATTACTACGCATTATATATGTTTCTATTGGATGCTAATATTCTCTGAGAAACGAGCTACCGACGTGGTGCCATTAAAATCATCCTTTCGTTAAAAAAAATGGTCTTAAAGAACGCTGATAAATTCTTTTTTTTTTCATGCTTGAATTACTTTGAATCACCAGCATGCGAGTTACAATACCATTTTCAAAATCAATAGGAGGAAAAAAGAATAGAAATGAAGAGAGATTTATAAGAACAGAGCAGTTTGTTAGAATAACTACAATAAGGTACTCAATGTAACCAAAAACAGTACGCAAGTTGAACAGTTTTAATAAGAACAGAGACCTTTCCTTCAATTTAGAAGATCGAAAGTTAAATGCTTTTTAACAGCATAATTATTAGTAAGTTAATTTGTAACGGGATCTCTTCGTGTCTTTCTTCTAATCATTAGAAGTAAATACTTTTAATGGGTTATTTGATTAGAGGAACTTTTTCTGTAAAGAAACTGTGACATGAGATCAAGGAGGAAGATATCAGTAAGATGTTGTTAGTTCTAGTTTTACAAGGGGAGAGCACGCGCGAATAAGGAAATTCATTTGGGTCGAGGCTTGGTGTAATAGTAGTACTCCTTTAGGGTGTTCAACCCTCAATGTAATTCCGCTGAATGTCGAGGCAATTCAGAGAAAATAGTTTATAGAATTACTTAGCTTTTATAGAATTTTTAATTACCGCCAGCTACTCAGTAGCATACTTCGTAAAACGCATGCTTTCTGCGCCGGCGGGTAGGGTTCAAATCACGTGATCAACTTTTTAATTTTCATTTTGTTCAATTTTTTTAAAATTAAATAAATTTATTTTGAAAAGACTTATTGAATGTTTATATAATTATAAAATAATTAATTTAATAATAATAATACATTTCATAAATTATTTTATATTATATGCAATACACAGCAGAACGTCCTTAATCCGAACGTTTATTATCCGGAGCGTCAAATATCCAGACCAGACTTTTTTGTCAGCTACATGTACTGTATATGAATACGTTTTCAAACAGTGCAATGCTCAACAGTGGTTTCTTGTGCAGCTTCAATGTGAAGGACGCCTGCTGCATGTTAGCCGAAGCGTGGGACTCACTCGAAAGACAGAAATTGAAAATGCATGGAATAAGCGGTGACTAGATTTAGAAGGCGAAAAAGACTTGAATGATGACCACAGGGAAGTAATTTCCGACTTTGTCCAAATGATCTGTGGATTTCAGGAATGCGATGAAGATGTAGAAGCCAGCGTGTTATGCGATGCAGAAGACTGTGGATTTCAAATGCTAAATGATGACGAGATTGTGACTTCGTGCAAAAAAAATCTGACCCTGTCTACGATGAAACGGATGAAGACGTGGACAACAGCAACAATGAAAGTAGCAAGCGTCCATCAAATGCTGACGCGTTTTTTGCGTTAGACAGCTTTAGAATGGTACGAACAACAGAGTGCTGTCCTACTCAACTATTTCTGATCAAGAGAATCAGATACCTTGCAGCGAAATAACGAAGGTCTGCAATGGTACAGCGAAAAACAAGTGATTGTTTCCCAAAATAAAGTTAAAATTGCCACATTTTGCACCTACTTTGCTTTTATTCAAGCCCGTTTCCCTCATGTGATGATTTTCAGTATTCGTATAATGTCCGGTTTCATATACTGCATGGATCACATTCGGTTTTCAGTTATCCGAACAATCGCTTATCCGAACCGTGTCCGGTCTCAATTGATTCGGATAAACAACATTCTACTGTATAAACCCCACCTACGGCCTATTTAAGTAAAGAGCATATAGCATTTCATCAAATACTCATTCAAACGGTAACTTGTAAAAATACATGCGCGGGAGTCACATTCTCACAAACTTAGGGCTAAATTGAATCAACCGACAGCTGTGTCTTTCGATGAAATGGAGTATGGTAGTAGATCTTGACATGTGCGACGGATACGGCATAATAGTGCAATATTACTAACGATGCCAGTTGGCATATTGTTCGAAGATCCGTTCTACTGTATTTTATTTATTGTATGTTGTATTTCACATTATAAAACTATTCGTAACTAATTTTTATGTAAAAAATCATTTAATATATTTATCATATATTAATATTTATAATAAAATATAAAAATATATTTATGAAATAGAATATAAATATTTATTTAATTACAGTAATTTTTTACTTTATAAAATACAAAATAATTACAAAATATCATTTAATATTTAATAAATCATTAAAAAAAGTCAACTTTTTTTTAAATTCATTTAATTGTATAATAAAAATAATAAAATAACATTTTTTTATATATTATTAATTCACAATTATTTTGTAATTAAATAAAATGTTTAATAAGTCATTTTTTTAAAGAAATTCATATAATTCAAAAAAGAATTAGATGAATTG
>BMAV01009149.1:0-11959 GCA_019973955.1 Trichonephila inaurata madagascariensis | reverse complement strand
ATTAATTAATTAGTATAAATAGTGATTAGTTAATTTTAAAAAATAATTAATTTACTAATTTTAATTATTAATAATTTTTATTGATAATTATTTTAAATATTTTTATTTAATTTATATTTTTAATATTTTTAATTAATAATAATTTTTAATAATTTTACCTGTAAAAAATTTAAGTTTAAAACTTTAAATTTTTTTTATTTTATAAAATACAAAATAATTACAAAAAATATCATTTAATATTTAATAAACCTTTCATAAATAAATTTATTTAATTTAAAAAAATAATTAAATGAATTGAAGAAAAAAAGTTGATCGCGTGGAATCGAACCCTGACCTCCAGCATAGAAAGCAGACGATTTACCAATCAAGCTACGAACTCGTTGCGGAAAATTAAAATTTAATTGTATAAAAGCTTAGCATGAATTTCGAAGGCTGATTTCTCCGAATTGACTGGCCATTCGACGGAATTACATTGAGGGGTGAACACCCTAAACGAGTACTACTATTATACCAAGTCTCGATCCCAAATGAATTTCCTTAGTCGTGCCCTCCCCTTGTTAGATATATTAAATTTTGAAGACGAGTGGTTGCGTATCGTGTTTCCACATAACAAGTCCAGGTTCTTTTCCCGGGCTGGGCAGGGTTGACTCATCCATTCATCCCTACTGCATTGGGTCGATAAATGAGTACCAAGCTTGCTTGGGGACTTAAACACTGGGGGTCACGCTTCAGACTGACCACCTGACGGGACATCTGCCCAAACACCTCAGCACCCAATGATCACGTATACTGGGATGGGAACAGTAGGTCTTGGCCCTCATGGGCTGTTGGGCCACAGAGATTCAGTTTATATTAAATTCGAAATAAGAGAGACAATGATTTAAATTTTTAAATTATACATAATAATTATTATTATAAACTAAAATATTGTTTTTGTGTTTTTCAATATGGGATACATATGAAATATGAGAGATTGATTAACAGAAATATACAGTAGAAACACAGAGTTTTATTATACAAACGATGATCCCAGCATAGAACAGAAGTTGTGCGCTGCTTTCCTTTCGAGACGGGAATCCATTTTAGGCGAAAGTCTGACTTCTTCTCCTGGAGAAGAGGGTGGCTGGACCCGAAGGTCAAGGAAAGATCGAGGGAAGAAAGAGTCCCTTGCGTTTTGAAAGTGGGAAGAGCTGAATTGTTTTGGGCTGAACCTTCGGCGAGAGACCGACCCGCAGGCGTGGTCTGGGGTAACAAAGATGGATAGAGATAGTCTCTTGAGAGTGGTTTTTAACACGACGGAGAGGGCAGTATGATTGTTATCTGATTGTGTTTAATCAATAGAATTGTATTTAATTAAGATGATATATTTAGTCAAGAAAATTATGTTAATCAAGATTTAATTATGTGTGTATTGATTGATTTGAGAAGTAATTAAGAAAGAAATAAAGTCATTACACATATTTAATGCAAACGTTTGGAAGTAGTTGCGTTTTCAGTAAAACATTTTATTAAAAAAACATTCAGTTAATTTTCTTTTTTTTTTAAGAAAAAAAGTATTTATAAGAAGTTAGAGAGAGTATTTATTCGAAAAAATAGCAATATTGGCGGAACAAATACACCATCAATTCTTAATTCATTGTGTATAAGAAAACTAAAGGATATTGTACAACTAAGTAATACTTTCAACCATTTCTATAAAGTTCTCGATTCATAAATGCCCATAAAATTCTCAATAAAGTTGATTATGAAGCCGCTATAGCCAAACTGATCAAGAACCTAAACTTTAGTTCACTCTCGTCCTATATTTATATGTATATACAGTCGAACCTCAATATAACGAATCTCTATATTGCGAATTTTTCTATATAACGAACTTTTTCCTGGAACCAAGAACATTTCACGATTTTCTTCCTAAAATAACCTTCCAATAGCGAAGTCAATTTTCTGTTCAATGTTTCAATTGTGATTCAATTTTTTTCTCCCTATTTTTGAAGTATTTCTGGACATTTTGCGTTATTCTCTCTTTTAGCACATTTTATGGTGGTCATAAAACTTGAAATGGTTTTATTAGGTGCCTAACTCCCCGAGAGCAGTAGAATTCTAGGCATTTCATCCAAGAGGTGCAACCCTTAACCCCCATTGTCCAGTTCACTAGAAACATCTCCGGTATCCACTTTCACCCTCAGTGGAATATCATGCCCTTGAACTAGTTTCCGTTCATTTGTAGTATTGATCAATCGTACTGGTAATTTCGTTTCTTGCAACTCGAAAATGTCAAAATGTAAGTGCTTGAGCCTCAAAGAAGAAAAATTTAATCTCTCAAGAAGTGGATAAAGGCCTCAAGAAACCTTTTT
This sequence comes from Trichonephila inaurata madagascariensis, assembly GCA_019973955.1. Taxonomy (NCBI): domain Eukaryota; kingdom Metazoa; phylum Arthropoda; class Arachnida; order Araneae; family Nephilidae; genus Trichonephila; species Trichonephila inaurata. The sequence goes on along the minus strand of BMAV01009149.1, from coordinate 9,605 downwards.
TGCAGTTTTTCTTTCTTCTTTTTTTTTTGTTACAGGTAAAACTTATAAAATATATATTAATTTACAAAAAAGTGTGAATAATTACTTTTTTTAGTAGTGTTTATGAATTTAAAATTTGTTTTATGTGGTTTATAAAGAATATTGAAGGATGAACCTCTGTATAACGAATTTTCCATATAACTTTTTTTCGGGATTTAGCACACACACAACGTCATTATATATACAGGTCCGACTGTATATCTTGTTCAAATTTTCAATCGTCAATACTATACTTTTCATTCATCCACTTAAACTCATCCTTTATTTTAAAAAATTTGTAGTGACACTTGATATTAATACAGTTTTTTTCAAATATCAATTAATTAATTAAATTTTATTGTAATTTAAAATTTATTTTGCGTTATTACTGACGAAGTTACATTTATCTACAACAGATGGCGCCCGTAAGATTTTCCAACAAAGAAGGAATTCACTTAAAAAAAAAGTCTATTACTCGTTTCGTATTAAATCAGGTGTTTATACATCTGAAGTAGTGTGGGCTGAATTATGCTGAAACCCTCATTGAAAATCATTATGAGAAGTTTTTCATATGATAACTTACTACCTTCATATATCTGTTGCTAAATATTTCTGCGAACATTAATAAATATTTTAGTTGCTTGTCCCTTGCAGCAGAAAGAAGCCAAATCTATGAGTGAATGAATCCTCATATTTTCTTGTGAAACAACATAAGAAAAGAAAAATAATAAGATTGTGAAAAAAAAGCAAATAATAGTGTTTTGGTTTTGACAACATATTGTCAAAAGCTCCCCTCATCCTTCAGTTCCAAAACTTATCATTCCAAAACACAATAGCTGTACACTATTTTCGTATATATATATTGTACAATTTCTAGTACAAAAAAAAAGTTGTTGCTAAAAATAAAAGTATATAGCAATTTGGTGCGTACTATATCATACACTCCAGAGTCCAATGATGTCATTTCTCATCACTAAAGAAATAACTGTATAATATTTTGGTACACATATGACACATTTGCTAGACCACTGAAATCTTTATGGTATGTACTCAGATGTCAAAGCTTTTTTATTATGTTTTGAAATAATATATCTATAAATCTTATCCATATATAAAATTTAAGAGTCCAAATGTTGTTTTAAGTTATGGTGTAACCATTCTATCTCAAAATATTTGTTTGTAGTGATTTTGTCATATGTTTAAATTGTAATACTATGTTTTAAGTTTTGTGTTTGACAATCAGCGAATACCCTTTATACAAAATACTCAATAACTTGTTTGAAAAAGTAAAGTTTTGATTTCTTATATATTTTTCCTATTTTTGATATAATTTTTAATAAGTTACTTAATCCTTTGTATATGTACAAAATGTATATGTATATGTACAAAATATGTTGATCGTGTTCTTTTTTAAGTCACGAACAATTTTAAACATATGTAATTAAGAGAAGGAGTTAAAATCCTGAATAATATCGCTAAAAAAATCTTGAATTATATAATTCATATAAGAAAATCAAGATTAAAACTCATTAGTGTTTTAATTTCTTTTTGTGTACTGTATGAAGTAGATATTTCCTGACATCATGTAGTAACGAAGGAAGAGCTTAAAACAATTTTCAGCTCAATGAAACATCGATGTGAAGCTGTAATAAAGAATAAAGGCAACCTCACTAAGCTCTGATAACTCACTGCTATCATCAGTATCTAATGTACACTCATTAACAAAAAATTAGTGCACTAAGAAATAATTGCGGGATTGTAATGAAATTTGGCATCTTGGCACATGTTGGGAAGATATGCAAATGATTACAAATGTAGCATGATTGCGCATTACGTATAGCTGGTAGAGGGCGTTTAACGTCGTTCTCCGTGGAGTATAAAACAGGTAACCAAAGCTTGTTTGAGTGTGCTGAATCGTTTACAAAGTAAGAGCTGAGGTAGACATGCCATTACGCCATTTCGAAGACAATATCAGCAGCTATCACAGTTTGAGAGGGGGAGAGTCATTGGCATGATGGAAGCTGGGTGGTCAGCTAGGCGAGTAGCTCACCAGTTAGACCGTTGTGATTTTGTTGTGAGGAAGTGTTAGGATGTCATATACACGAAGACCAGGCTCAGGACGTCCTTCAAAGACTAGTCGTTGAGAAGACCTGCAACATCTTAAGAAATGCACGCGTACAGCCAACTGCTTCATCGGCGCCATCCAGGCACAGGTAGCACCATCACTAGGGGTCCCTGTGTCTTCTTGAACCATACAAAGGCGCCTGGCTAAAGGACATTTGGAATCGCGGCGCCCATTACATGGGCTACCCTTGACGCTCACCCATCGACACCTTCGTTTTAAATGGGGCCACGCATGAGGAAACTGGACTGCAGTAGAATTGAACCAGGTCGTCTTTAACGACGAATCCAGATTCAATCTCAGTAGTGATGACAATCGTGTTCGTGTGTGGAGACCCCGTGGTAAATTATTTAATCCTGCCTTTGCTTTACAGCGACACATCACTCCCACAGCTGTAGTGATGGTATGGGGTGCCATTGCGTACAATACACGCTCACCTCTAGTATTGATCTGTGGCAGAATGACAGCCCAGCAGTATATGCATGACATCCTGCAACCCCATGTGTTGGCACTCATGCAACGGCTCCCAGGAGCCATTTTTCAACAAGACAATGCTCGGATACACAGCAAGGGTGTCAAAAGACTGTCTCCTCACTGTTATTACTCTTCCTTGACCTGTCCGATCCCCAGATCTGTCTCTAATCAAGCATATCTGGGATCATTTGGTACGGCGAGTTGGTATCCTATAAGTTTGAATGAGCTAAATGCAAGGTTACAGCAAATATGGAACGAATTGTCTCAAGACATCATACGAAACTTGGATGCCTCAATGCCTGATTATATCGCATCTTGCATTCGCGCTAAAGGGGGTTCAACAGGGTATTAATCCTTCGTACATTTCCCTTTCTCTGAAATAAATAATCCTTTTTCTTTGATTAGAAAATAATTCTCTAATAGCAAAGTAGTCATTACGTATGTAAAATTTCGTTTCATCTTGACGGTTCCTTCTTGGTGCGCTAATTTTTTAGTCCATGACTATATCGAAAATTATTGCAGCATAACTTTTCTGCTTTGTAAATATTTGAATTTTGTTTTTTGTATTAAATTTAGTATTAAATTCTCTTTAAAATAATATAAAACACTTAGCCCTTTGTGCAACATTTTATTTCCTATAAGCATACAAACTTTAAAAAAAAACATAACAATTTAAGAGATAGTGTACACAATTTCGGCTACTACTGTACATATATATATATATATAACCTGCAATATAGGTTCCTAAGGCCAGGAGTTTGTTATTACACTACTGAGGCTAATTTTTCCCACTATCTTGACTAGTTATACTTCGGTTTTATAGCTATTTGTATATATTTAGGGATTATATATATATATATATATATATCATAAACATGGCTTCCAAAACATAGTCAGATACCTATAACGAAAATAAAAGAGTTTCAAGCCAACTAAATTATACATTTCCTCTTGTTTAGAAAGGTGTTTCACAAATTCACAGAATTGTTTAGTTAATTTTTTTAAAAAAAATAATCACACGCGTGTCTAACTTTTTTATTTAAATTTTTTTTATCGGATTCAAATAAGTAATTTGAATTCCTATCCCATCAGAGAAAAGATTAACACCATCAATCAATATTAGTCAATACTTCTGTAAAATTCGAACTTGAATTTTTTTCTTCTTTTTTGAATTAAACTTTCACTAATTTTAAATTAAAAAGTTCTTTTTCTAGCTAGTTTAAAAAAAACATGTAGTAATTTACCCTGCGAGGTCAATAACCTTCATGAAAGACGTCTGGAAACGTTGAGTTGCTTTATTAACGTCTGTATTGATAATTAGTTTTTAAGAAACAGTTAGGAATGTGTCACGGGCGTTCAGACATTCCTTTTTAAATTGTTTTACTCTATGTTTCATTACTTTCTCATTACAGATTGCAGATGTTAAGTATTTGAGTCTGATTGCAGGCTGACATTACTAACACAGAAATAAAACCCAGACATAGCAATATAAATTATGGGAAATATGCAAAATTTTGTATATACTAAATATTTAAAATGTTTTGTGACGAATACAAATGAATGCTTCATAAGCATTTAAGGTTATTAATTTTTTTTATTAATAGTGAAAAATAATACGTTATTTTCACACAATAATAGGAATTGTAAATTTTCTTCATTTTTTCAATAATATTTAACAGTATGTCTTTATTATTAGTGATGCAAATCTACTCTTTAATTGTCAATATACACTGCTAGTCACACAAAATGCAAAATTCTGAAGGAAGCATGCAAACCGGGGGAAATTTACATCATTTGTTGGCGGAGATGATTTGAAAATCATTAGCATTATAGCACAGACGCCCATCATGGGAGACCGTGGCACCACTCGCAAGCTATATATCAATGGAGAACAGATTGGCGATTTGAAGTACGGTGGTTGTTTTTTCGCACGCGTTATTATTTTTTTTTTTTGCATAAGCTGTTCATTTAAGCCTCGTAGAAGACATCGAGTGTCTTTTGAACAAGTTTCTAAATTCGATCGTGAAAAAATAGTTGCCTGTATGGATTACGGATTATCCTTCATAGAAATCGGTCAACATGTTTGACGAAACCAAGCAGCTGTGATGCAGATATGTCATCAATGGATGTAGGAGGAAACGATCACTCCAGTGCAACGAGTAAGAGTGTCTGATCACTGTAACCGAATTCCAAGTTCCTTGATTTATTGCTTTCCATTCCACTCCTTACCCTCAAGCTAGCCCCGCCTACCTTCCACGTCCATGCACCAATGGGAGCTCACACAGATCATAAAGGCCTCACAACATCCAGAGCCCAATACTCCAAGTATGGGACGGAGGGACGCTTCGCGTCCCAGCGCCCAACGATGACCAGCGACTTTCGGAAACGATGGACCGAACCCACCTCTTTACCCACTGTTCGTAACGACAGGCAGATTGTGAGCATGGCAGTTGAGGATCGCGCAGCCACACCACGAACCATAGCTCAACAGATTCAGACTGTTACGCATCATTCGGTGTCCACTCGTACTATTCGACGCCGTTTGTAGAAGAGAGGAATGTCCGCACAAGGCGTCCATTACTTCGTTTACCCTTGACTGGAAACTACTGACGTTTGCGTTGCCAATGGTGCGATGAACGGCAGTCATAGACAATGGAATGGAATATTGTGTTTACTTTTGTATCCCAATTCTGCATGCAACATTGTGATACCCCGCGGCCCGGGGTTATCATGTCTTCATCTAAGCGACCTAGATTTGTAGGAATAAAGGATTGATCACGCAAATTATCCATAATAAATCTAATTTATTATTTTCTAAATATATATCGATCAACGCAACACAAGTCTCACTGGATGAGTCAGATCAGGAGTGATACAACGTAATTATCAATTCTAAGTAAATAGCGCCTGAAATCCTAATCACTATCTTTATGAGAAATTAACCTCAGCATTTTTTATCTACTGTAGATTCTTTAATAAGCTAAAGTCGGTTCTATAATTAATCTCTTACCAATATCTGACGGCGAGCAGCAACTCGGCTTTCCGTCTCTTCTTGTATTCTATTCTTCTACTATTATTCCATTACTATCCGACTTCTATTCGACTATCCGACCTCTATTCGACTACTATTTAACCCTCCGGCTTCTGTCTTCCTAACACGCGAATGCTAAAGCTCCAATATATATCCATTAACTAATGTGCATATCGCGGTTTCTTCTTGAAAGTGTTGTATTGAAATAATGCCATTCTGGCCCCAAGGATTCTCCAAGAGGATTGGTGAGAAGGCGTGATAAAGCCCCGTCACAACATCACGACGGTTGGATTCGTGTTTAGAGACACCGTGGTGAGAGGCTTCTGAACTGTTGCTTTATGCATCGCCACATTGATCCTGCACCCGGTATCATGGTTTGAGGTGGTATTGGATTTCACTGCCGTACCCCTCTAGTACACATTGCCAGTACACTGAACAGCCAGAACTTCGTTTCTGAGGAGTTGGTGCCCTTGGTCCTCCCAGACACTCAGCGCTTGCCATCAGTTACATTTCAACAGGATGATGCACTACTACACATAAACCGCAATGCTTAAGAATTCTTCTTTATTCATCAGACTGAATTTCTCCCTTGACCTGATTGTTCTCCCGATCTATCGTCAATAGAAAATTATGGTCCATGCTTTCACAACGACTGGCCCGGGCTACAACACCCGCTTTTACACCAGATCAACTTTGGCAATATATAGAAGCCGCATGGACTGCTGTTCCCCAAGGATCCATTAAAAGCTTCTGTGTTATTATGCCGAGGCTTGTGGTAGTGGTTATAGCCAACAAGGGCAGCTACACTAGCTACTGATTTTGTCATCATCCATTCGTTACAAGAGTAATCTTAATCGTTTAATCTTTGAACAACTTGTTATCTCCTAAATAAATTTCGCAGCGATATAGCTGGTGCTTCTTGGTGCTGCATTTTGTGTTCCCAGCAGTGTATTTATCTTATTTGTATATAATAGGAAAAATAAATTTCTTTCATTAATTCCTCATGTTGCCACTGTGTTACTTTTCACTCGAACGTTCACATAAAAAAAGAGATTTTCCAGTCTTAACCATCGTATTATTTTTAAGGCCGACTTTAATCAACTAGTAATCCATTTTTTAAAAAAAATCATTTTGCTTTAATAAAAGAGTAAAATATTTTTACTTATATTATTAGACACAACCCCCTACAATTTTCTCAAAAGATGGGCCATTTAGTCAAAATTCCAAAATGATACAATCCCTGTTTTTTTCAATCCAGAATGTCCAGAGATATTTTTTGTCTTGTCAAATTTGTCTTTTTTATCTTTTGCCCAGATTGTCTTTATTGTAAGAACATTTCTGTTGACACCCTCTGTCCCATCATTAGGTACCGCGACCAAAAATTCTAAAATTTCGCTGTGATTTTCTCACTTACGTGATCTTACATAGCAGCGCTATAGATCAGTCTCAAATTGAGCAAAAACAATTGTGTGTTTAGTTAAAATTAACGTAGTTAAGTTGGTTTAAAAAATAAATCGTTTGACATTCCATATAAAGAAAAACATTAGAAATTATTTAAAGCAAGTTACTTCAAAATATGACGAAGATTAAAAAGTTGGTAGGGTGATAAGATGAAAAAGTGCTAACTTAATTTTCGTATTCATCTCTTCATCGAGGCTCAAAATGGCGAGATCATCCTCAATACCCCTCTTATTGCTTCAGACTGGGTTGCAACGTAAATTAAACATCAAATCAAATCAAGGCACTCCCGTCACCAAAACTTCCACACCCTATCATCATAAGTATTTTTAATTTAATTTGCCTGCAAAATCTCCTTTTTAGGCAGATCATTATTGTAGTGTTTCTCAAACTGTAGGGCGCCCCCCCCCCCCGTTGGGGGCGTGATAACCCTGTTATGGGGCGCAAGTATATTGAAAAGTAAAAAACTAAAGATTATTTAAAGAAATTATTAATTTACTGAAAGAGTAAACAAACAAAATACATTCTGACATAATAAGAAAATAAAATACACACATTTACACTGACATAATACATTTATAAATATATCGGTACTGCGTAGTGTATTTTTTAATTCATTTAACAATGCTAAGTTCAGAACAAGATATTTTACTTCCAGTGATATATAAAATTATATGCAAAAATTAACACTTATCTTGATAATTTGTACGGTTTATAATTAATCCCTTAAACTCTGATTAAAATTTACGCGATCTCCTCAATGCCATCATTTAACAGGCGAGCGTATGTGGTACATTAAAAGGGAGGAATCCTAAAAGGAGAAATCCTCTGAAATATTTAAGTCCTTCACACTAACAAGATAGTTTTATCACATTCCAAAGAATTAGGAATAATTTTATGGAGAACATTTCACAGAAAAGATCGTACTTCAGAAAGACGTATATATATGTTCGGGTCAATTAACGCTCCAGTTGAGTGAGACATTTATATACTCTGACAGCATTTAAGAGGTTAAAGTCATGTCGTAGGCTTAGCGTCAAAGTATAGTATTATTTAATTCAATACATTGTTATTGTATGGAGGGGGGTGCAAGGAAAATTATGATATAACATTGGGTCGCAAATATTGAAAGTTTGACAAGCACTGCTTTTTTCGCACCAGGACTGGAGCATATGTCGAAATAGAAACAATGTAGGGTATGTTTCTATTTTGGGTAGCAGATATATAAAAGGCTTCTAAGACATTTTTTTCTCAAATGGATATTACTTTAAATTAATTATCTTAAATCAATACTCTAATTATTTTACTCAAAAAACGAGCTGTGAACTGTTTTAATAGTTCATTACAGCTTATTTTAAATAAGACTGAAAACTACACATAAGTATACTTTTTCCCCAAACACTTTTTAAATAAGAAAGTATATTCCATTTAACTATTTATAAAGTTTTCAAAAGAATAATTATTCAGAACTTCTTAAATAAGCTAAATTGACTGGAGTTCTCTTCAATGAATAGTTTCAGACTTCCTTTTGAATTTAATATTAAAGTTTGTGACTTTTTTTTCTCTCAAAGAATTGATATTTCATGCTGTCGTACTGAGAATTTTCTTTTCGGCTTCCAACCTGGTATATTCAATAGAAAGACTCAATATCCAACATGGGGCAATGAAAGAAATAATATTAAAATACCTGCAGGAAGTCAAAATTCTCAATAATACGAGCTAGACACCAAAAATCAAATTTCAAAAGTTTGAGAAAAATATAAAATAGAAATGACTTAGTATCGAAAAGGCATAGAAACAAGCGACTTTGGTATATGATATACTAAATAGTTTCTTTCAAAAATGTAACCAACATTCTTTTATATATGTGTGCTTCGTATTTTCTTTTGGATTTAAAAGTTCTGGAAGACATATGGAAGGAACAATACTAGTCTGAAATTTCTTTAAAACGTTATGAAAACTTTTATGGAAATGAGTATTTTTTTAAAAAAAAAAATTGTTTTGAATTCATGGCAACCATCCTGCTTCTATGGAATTTCTACATTTGCTGGTAAGCGTTTCTTATTATTATTTGAAGCATAACACGAGGTTCTGAGCAAACTCCGGGCTCACAAAGCGCTTAACGCATGAGAAATCCCCTATAAAACTTTTCTTTTATGCAGTGTTTCAGATGTGGTTTCTCCCTCCTGCGAGCTGAAATACAAATCATAGCGTATCCCAACCTCTTTTATCTTTTCATGTGATTTTGACGTTTTTCAGATCATTCCTTCCTGGTGTTGGAATTTTAACCCTAGAATGCTACTCATTCGTCTTGTACAGTGGTCTCCTCACAAGAAACATTAACTTATTTCCATTTTATTTACAGCCGTATATTTTCCCTGGGTTTGGGCTACTTTTAATGAAAATTCCTTCATATTCCTTGTTAAATGACTTTATATTCATTTTGTGAAATTGCCCCCCCTAGGGTGCCCTTCTCCTGGATTATCTGCGTGAGCTAGAGGT
>BMAV01009147.1:0-27973 GCA_019973955.1 Trichonephila inaurata madagascariensis | reverse complement strand
CTTTTTTAAAGGGTTCATCGCGAACCTAAACCGGGGGGAAAAATTTTTTCCCTTTTAACTATAAGTTATGTTGAAAGCTTTCTCCGGAAGAAGAAGACGTTATTTATCCAAATGAGGGTTCTATTTAAGCGTTGACATTTAGGTAAGTGATGTTAGTCGACGGACAATCTCTAGATGGTCGATTATTGATAATTGGAGAATACAAGTGGTAAAAATTGTGCTTAAGACTTACGACTGTACGACGATTCAGTAATATATTCAAGGTGAATTCAAGCGTAGAAGTACAGACGCTCCAAGAGCAAATTATGCTTATATGTTAAGTAGCCTTAAGCCGGGAGATTGAATGCTCTTCTAATTAGTTACTAGGTGCATTTCCTACCTTCAGTTGCGTGGAGTAAGTCAAAGGAATAGTAAATTTGAGTTTAAAACTTGTTCTGTTTTATCTTTACTCGAGCCCCTAAACACCAACAACCGATAGTCAGTTGTTACACTTTGTCTTGTCTCTGCTTGTATAGGCCTACTTTCATTTTAGAGCTCGACTCCAACGGACTAATTGAAGTCGATAGCAATTTACTGAGATAGTCTCTTTTGGCTTGATCAGCTCATAATTAATTACACCCCATCATATGCAGATAAGAAGCTTCGAGTTATGGATAATCGGTTTTGCGGACCTTGTTGATGCACAGTTAGGCTATTTTTGATTTAATGATGTAAAGAACACAAACACCAATAACTGTCTGCTTTTTATAGGTACACTCTGCGTGCTATGAAGAATTTTTCATACATCTTAAAATAATTTCTTTTATGCTTGCAAACAATTTTCATGTTCAAACCTATTTTTCAAACGGTTGAGGCTTATGTGTGCGTGCACATATATTCACACAAGACTGTTCGAAGCATGGTTTAATACTGAGTCTTGCATTGCAATCAGGGCAGAATTATATCGCCCTTTTTGGATTATCTTTTCATTTTCTTTTCTTCTCAAGCAACAAGCTACTTATTATATTGCCGATTCTTGCGATTCCTCGAAAGGTTTCAAAAATCTTAACTCTTTGTTTGAAAGAAAAATTCCCGCGCTTTCAACACAAAGAAAATTCCGGTTGAGAAGCATCTCAGTACCATGGATAGACTGCATCTCTTTATTAGCAATAATAATCTCATGCTAAACATTAAAAATACGTTCAAATCAAAGATAAAAAAAGAAAAATGCATAAATTCCTGTACACAGCGTACGGGCAAAGAAATTGCTGTCAATTTTTGCCCGTACGTTGTACAGGCAAATCAGTTAAAGGGTTAATACAATATCACCGAAATATCCTTAATAGTATTAAGTCACTAAATATAACTTCTGAGAAATAATTTTTCGGCAAAAGAGCAAGAGTCTTTTTTATACTAGTTAAATGAATTTTTAAATAATCACAGTTAAATAATTGACATTAAAAATATATATATTGAACTTAAGTAAATTAATTCTTTTATGCCAAGGGAATAGAAGTTTTTATCAGTTATAGAAATGTTATTTTTGTTATTAATTGAAAAGTGTACGCAACATAGTTTTAAACTGATAATCATTCGGTCGAAAATAATTTTTCAAAAAAATTAGTTCATTAAAGTTCAAATATCTTGGAAACTCTTTTATGGACATACATTTTTAAGAAAAGTTCCATAACAACCTAGCTTAGTAATTCATTATAGTTTTACATTACTTGATCAAACTTATCGTATTGAATTTCCTATTTTTTAGTTAAATATGAACTTTTTTCATAAAATATTTCAAACTAGTAACATAAAATAAAATCAATGAAAATTAGTTTATACAACAGCGAAAATCAATTTGTTTTGTAATTACTTTTCTAAACCCTTTTTATTCCTCTTAGATTTAAAAGGATATTTCAAAGATAAAATTTAACTTATTTACATTAACAAATTCTCTTCAATATTACATTTTCAAAAATGTTGAAAACATTTGCTTAATAATTTGGTCTTTAAACACATTTCTTTTGCAAGATTTAAATTGTGATTATGAGAATATTGATACTACAGGTATTTATATAAAGTAATCGGACATGTATTTTTTCCACATGTAATCAATTATTAAATACAATAATTGAAGAAGTAGGCTCATCGTACTTCGTTTAAGACTGTAATGACTTCACATTACTGTACACTTTCTAATATGAAAAATGACTGATAAAACTAATACATTTTATGTATTGAAAATCTGAAAATGTTGTGTAATGAATATCTTTTCATGTAAAATAGTTTCACAAAAATAGGTTCAAAAAGTATTCAGGATATTATCTAAAATTAAAATCCCTATGTCTCTATAACCACACATTATTGCATAAAATATTTAAACTAATAACTTTCCTAACATTAAATATTTCGACTATACTACACTAAATTTTAATTAAATTGCGTGATGTTTTTCAATTTCTTTTCTACTAAATCAAAATAACACGTTCCACGCTTATTAAGCTAAATAATTGTTCCCTCTAATAAAAGAGAGGAATGATATAATGTTCTATATACATTGACACTTATACAGAATTGTAATGATCAAAATCTCCCAATATGTTTCCTAAAAGTTAATGTATTTACCGCCTCCCCCTCCTTTCCCGAACAAATAAGGTGCATTACGAAGTTATATAAACCATCTGTATATTATAAATTATCTTTTGAATTAATATACAATCAGGTAAATTTTATTAATTATGTAATTGTTGATCGCATTGTAATCCAACAAGAATTAATACAATGCAATAAAAATGCCTTTGTGTAAGTCGAAGATGACAGCATAATAACATTGACATTTCTAAATTGAAATATTTTTATTCATTTAATGTCTTATAGTGAACTTTTCAGCATCCCATTTTCATTGTTGAAGGAACTGCACAGGAAACTTTATACTCCTCCTGGCTTCTGTTTGTCAAGTGATCATAGTCGTGAGGTTCAATCCAGCTGCTCTACTTGTCGGTCTAGTAGAGATCCGAAAACTAGAGCAGCTGAAATAGGTTAAATCTGTTAAATCTCCCATTGGGGTGATGTGAATATTTGGAGAGGGGAAGAATGACACACACAGTTCAGGTGTCATCCTAATCCCTTGACCATGGCTTAAAGTTACAATACCCGTCACCAATAGCCATAGTGTTGCTCAACAGTATGATTTAAATTAAATCCAAATCCAACCAAGTTACTTGAGAACAGCAATTAGCAATTTAAAATTTACTTTAAGTAATTATCTTTATTTTGACACATTAGAAATAAAAATGCCTTGCAGGGGTAAGACATTTTTGTCACTCTTTCATAATGCTGAAAGTATATATACAGAAATAAACAAAAATTAAAGAAATTCACGGTTTCCATTTATACGCTTTGTTTCTAAAATACACCTTGCTTTGTATTTCAAAATTTCTTAAATTATAACGTTTTAGATGAAAGTTGCTACCAAATTCTTTCGGCATTTTATACTGCTGTCCACAAAAAATGCAACAACCTGAAGGAAGCATTCAAACCGTGTGAAACTGACATCATGCGTTGGTGGAGATGAGATATGCAAATCATTAGAATTATAACACAGACGCTCATCACGGGTGACCTTAACGCTCCCCGCAGGCTCTAAATAAAGAGAGAACGTATTTGTGATTTGAAGTACGGCAATTGTTTATTCGTGCGGTTTTTTCGCAGGTTGTTTACATATGCCTCATGGAAGACATCGAGCGTTCTTTTGATCAAGTTTCTGAATTCTCGACCCAGGAAGATTAGTAGTCTTTAGGGATTGCGGATTATCCTTCAGTGAAATCGGTTAACATGTTCGACGAAACAAAGCAACTGTTTAAGAAATTGGTAAAAATGCGTGATATTTTCTCTATTAACAGAAATTATATGTCCAGGATCTTCACGAGTGGGGTTTCGGGATTTGCAGAGAGTTTCATTATGTACCATGGTTGCTCATTTTTAAAAATATGCTCATTGCACCAATGTAGTTATTAAAATTTTATCGGTAATGGCTTTTGTGTGTACCATATCCCTTTAAAACCCGAATTATTTTTATCTTTAAATATTAAATTCCTTTGGTTATTAATACTATATAGACCCCAATGTCACTGGGAAAAATAATAAAAAAAATTCCCCTCTCCCTATGGAACGTAGACGGTACCAAGAGTTTGTAAACCAGCAGCTTTTCTAACAAAGCACGCTTCATTCACATCTGACTCAAAAACTGTACGTAATCTATCAAAACTATATTTCTAGGTACTCAATGAACTTTTAATGTTAAAATTTACCTTATATGTTTGACATTCTTTACCCACAGGCTAAGATTCAGCATTCAAATTAGTTGAAAGTTACATATTTACACACTTTCGAAATGTAATTGAAGCACATTTATATGAACTAGCAGTTTATATCAATGAATATAGGTATACACATCAATATATTCTGGAAATAACCTATATTCATTTCTAAATTTAAATCATAACTCTAAATATTAAGTATGAAACGTAATCGATTTAAATGTTTCGACCTAAGTTTCCTTAACGCAATATTTATCAATTTATGAATGCATAGAATATATAATACTTAGAAATAAATGGTTAGCTATACATTTTTATTATTTTATCGCAAAGTTACATTAGTTTATCATAAAAGTTATTTAGAGGATCCTTTTTAAAGCACAAATTGTTTATTCCCCGATTATCAAACAAGAAAAAAAAATGCAAGCTATGAGTCCGTTACCTTGACCAATAGGTTACCATGGTTACCTTAATGTATTTAACTAAAGAATCACACAGTAAAAGCGTAGAAGTTTTTTTAATTGTGAAAATTAATATTTTGTTAAGAAAATAATTCTTACAATGGAAACCTTTTTAAAGAGAAGATATGAAGCATTAACATTTTGTAAGTTAGGCTATTTAAAGATAACTACATCATAATTATATGCAAATCATGTATGAACTTTTCAAATATATCTACATCTTTTCTTAAAACAAATCCCCACATTAATCGCTCTCTACTGATTTTTTTTAAAAATGTATATGCATGCTCTATTACAAGAGCTGTAGTACTTACATATTTATCATTTGTAACAATTACTTCGAAAAACCGTATGGTACCTGAATACTGAACCTAGAAATGTTTTCTGTAATGTGTTTTAAGCAATTATTGATTTTTTTTTGATAAAACTATTTCAAGTTATATCCCTCTTCTCACTCTGTTATATATTGGATGGTAAAACTAATATCTATATTTGATTAAGAAATATAGAAAAGAGCATGTCAAGATCATACGTTCACGATAAAACTTGAATAACTTTGAGAAACTGAATAAATAGCCTCCTTATCTTGTTCAGATCTCAAACTATTACTTGGAAGGGGTAGAACGGATATTGATTTTACCAACTGAGCAACTGATCTGTGAATGGAATTAATTAAATAAAAAAATAGCGTTACGTAATTAAAGAGAGCCTTTTGGAAATACCACATCTTATCTCCTTCATGTCGCAATATACGTAAAACATATTGATTTTGTCCCCGAAAGTAAAATATGTGTAAATAAACTTCCTTAATCATAGTTTTCTTAATTCTGCTTAATCTAATTTCAGGATGACCAATTGCGCACATATATTGATAAAATCTGTGTTTTTCGTTTTCAACAATGTGAAATAATGAATGGTATAAAGCTGTCGTATATGTTTAGGAAATATATATAAAGAACATAACAAAAACTGAAACAAGACATAGACCACTATACAAGTTATCTACAGTATATATTTATGCTCTTATAGGTAACTAAGCTGAAGGGGGGAAATAAGGACGGAATTGAATGAATAGGGATAAATAAGAATGGATGGAATTAATTTTCTTTTAAAAATACTATTTAGTTAATACGAATAAAATACATGTACATTAGTCTTTAAGGTTCTTTTGAATTAGATTTCAAATAAACATTCTATAACATACTGTTAATGAATAGTTTTATTTCCCAAAATGCTATATAAAAAATTAATGCTGCTTTGAAACTACCCAGTGATGATTGGCAACGGGTCTCATAATAATGAATCAAATTAGTTTACTTGATGCTGTTGTTTACATGTGGAAAATTCAGACCTAATGAAGTTTCAAAGAGGATTTATAGTTTTCGTTTTTCATAAATATTCTGCTGAAGTGGAAGACACTTTACAATTCTTCACAATGATTTTTGAAAAATTCACATTATTTTCAGAGTTACAACCCATTGAAATAATTATCGGCGTTTTTTTTCTTCAAATTTCTCCCCTCTTTTGACGCATGGATAAACCCACTCTTCTTAAGTTATATATTTCAAAAATTCTTTTCTAGAGATCTGAACTATATACAGGCAAACTATTTTTATAATACAAGCCTTTTTCACAGAAGGAGAATATTTTGAAAATGGGTCATTCTATGTTCATTTTTTGTCAAAATATTTTACTTAAATAATTTTTATTGTAATACTATTCTTAAAACAATTTTATATACATTTTCTAATCTAAGTGAAACTAAATATCATAAATATTATCCATTTATACGCTTTTGCAAATTCATGGTTCCGAACGTAGTCGGATACCTTAACCCTGCTTCAGTGTTCTAACTGAGTGGCAGATTCAGGAAACTTAACAAATTTTCAGAGCTGTCCATGCATGGATATATATCTACTAGTTTCGCAAGTCAAAAAAATAAGTGTAATTTAGATTTCATTTTCAACTCAAGTATACCCTTGTTAAAAATTGTGTTACTTATGATACTATTTTGAAAATGTTAAAATTTAGCTGTAATTTATACAGTGCCTCTCAAACTTTCAATACTGGCGACCCACTTTTCAATCATAATTTTCCTCGTGCCCCTCTTATACAATAACGTATTGAATGCAATAATAATGCACTTTGACGCTAAAACTACAGTATGATCTTAATTATAAACCGTACAAATTAATAAGATAAGTATATTAAATTTTAGATATGTTACTTTTAAGTCATATATATTTTATTTTTCTTTCTCGAATTTTTAAATTGGAACAGATTGCAAAATGTGGTGGCTGCTTTGAATACAAAATATAGATATCAGCCAAATATACAAAAAGTACTCAGAGTGTCAATTTCTAATCGTAAGCCTTCCTTTGAAAAACTTTCCTCTGCAAAACAAGCCCATGGAAGTCGTTAATACTTATTAAACTGACTTTTAATTTAGTATTAAAAAATACGTCATAAAATAACTTGTGCAGCACTGATAAATTAAAAGTGTGGTGTCTGAAGAACCCGCTCTTTACACAAGTTCATTTTTTTTTAAAAAACTGAAACGTTCTTGATAATATAGCTGAATTGTTAGGAGAGTAAACCCAAATGCATGACTATGTTTACGAAAATGTAAAGTGATATTTTAAAATGAAAATGCTCATATTATAATTAGTTATAAGTGAACTGTAATTTTAAGCCTCACAGACTGAGCATTTAGAAGAAATGTTAAATAATGAAAAATAATATAAAATTCCAATGAATAATTGTGTTATAAGCGAGAAGACTTCAAAATGTTTTATCCCGGGAGCAGGCACACACTCGATACTAACGTTAATGGTCTCGTGGGGTGATTCAGTCACCCCAATCCTTTTTTTTCATAATTATTTTTATTGTACACGTTACAAATAATGGTTCCAGTGAATAATTTAATTAAGAGAAAGTGTACATACCTACTTTCAAGGACTTTTCAATTTTTCTTTTGTAACAAATAAACAGTTTTGCCAGAATTAACGATTTCGTGATATGTGTGCTCCGCGTGACTACTTCTGGGTTAAAAGTGTATTCAATATAATAATATGGATGTTACAGCTAAAAAAATTGTGTAAAACGTTTTTCATTATGTTTTATATGTTTGAGAGTACTCATAAAAATAAATCTTGGCCAAGTAATCCTTCAAAGTGCTCTATGTGGTTTTCCAAATATCATAAAACTTTTTACATGGAACCCCCCATATAAGAAATGCGTTATTTACAACTTCCTTAAATGAGAAACAAACACATAAGAGAGGTATAACAACTGTACCAATAACTTAGAAGGTCAAAACAGATGTTGAGCAAATATTTTCCCTGCTCCCCCTACAGCTATAATTTACAGTATTTCAAATATAATAACAGTGATGAATTTTTTATGTTCCTAAATTTTTTTAGTTCTGGGTCTGGGTTTTGTATTTTCTCTGAAAGAGTAGTATTTTAGGTGTAAAAAGAAAACGTAATAAAAAATTTATCATCATGAGATTGCAGTAAATCAAATTTTTTTTATTTGGTTTTAGGATCAAATATAGCTAATTAGGTATTGAAGAAGTTTTTATTTTTGAGATGACCGTACTATCGCAGATGATATATATAAATTATATCAGAGTTAAAGTGCATTTTTATTAAGTCTGAAATATTTTGTTTTAATTCATTAAAGTAAATTAATTATTTTTTAAATATTTTATTTTCGATATGATAGCGCCCCCCAGGGGAGCCCCACAGTTTGAGAAACGCTGAATTAATGAAAAAATGTGTTGCAATTTGTTTGTTTTTTCAATTTTTCGTAAACTATTTATATTACATTAAATTTCATAACTTATTTTGAATACTTATATTATAAACAAACTACCCTTTGATCCCCCTTAAGTGAGTAAGTAACATGGATTTGAAATAAGAAAATTAAATTAAATATTATATTAACCAGTCTTTTTTTTTCGAGAAATATGTGTTTTTCTTTTACGAAATTTAAAATATAGCTTAACCTCGAACAATAAAAAAGTTTCACGGAAGAGTCACAATATATTATTTCATAAATACTAATGTATTTTTATAACAAACTATGAAAAACATGCTGGAAAATTATTTGTTACTATCTTAAATCTCATGTTGATATTCTATTGAAAAAGAAATATTTCTTTGTTAAGAAAATAATTATTTTTAGTTCTCCTGTCACGCCCGAGCCTTCTTTTACCTATAGGTAAAATAATTTTGTGATTTTGTTTCATTTCAGTTACATAAAAAATAATTCCATGGAAGTCTAAGCAAAAGTATCAGAATTAAAATTAAGTTCAAAAATTATAGCTTAAGTAATGAATTATTCTAAGAAACTCAAACACATAAAACACAAATAAACAATTAAAAGAAACATTTTTCTTTCAAGAAATAAATTGTAGAAATATAAAACGAGAAATGTTCCTCAAGAAACTTAAGTTTTATTTAAGAATAATTTATAAATGCCTGTTATAGACGAAGAAAAATTACAATAGAATTTAATGCAAAAAAGGTCATACCAATATGAAAATTTCCTTTTATATATAGAGCAAATTATAAAAATAAGTTGAAGGAATTTGGAAAAATAATAAACTTAACCCAAGGTTTAACTGAAGGTAAGCAATTTTTGCTTAAGTTTTTGCTAAAATATTCATCTCTTTACACTTTGTTTTAAGTGTGGTTTTCATTTTTAACTTATGAAAATTAGAATGCAAGATCCGTTCTAGTTGAGAGTTTAAAACTCAAAATTTAAATCTTAGCAATGTTACATGGCAATATTTTACCATGAAGTCGTTTAAAGTTATGCCACTTAAGAAATTTATGATTAAAAAAGTTATTTTTACGCTGAGTTCATATGTTTTTGGATAAATTTAGTTTCAAGAGCAAAATTGTAGAAAGATACATTTTTCTTTTGGTAAAAAATTATTTCAGTTTAAGTTGAATTTTCTGAAGTAAAGATGCAAATTTTTCTGATTTGAAACTCATTAGTGCATCAATTCAGCAATGGAAATGAAGTGTAGTTAAATTAAAAGATGAAACGTACAGATAAATGTAAGTTAACACTTAAAAAATGTTAAAGTTCCATTAGAAAAAAGATAAATGAATTCTTAAATGAAGTTAACTAGACATTTTAAAAGGTATATTTAAAATTAAAAATAAACAGGTGTATTTATAAAATCTGAAAATCTTTTTTGTTTGGCACAATTGAAAAAAGAGCACACAGACCCTTCACAACTTTCTCAATTTTCGGTAATCCTTATTAATATTATAAACGCGGAAGTTTGTATGTATGGATGTTTGTTATTCTTTCACGGAAAAACAACTGAATGGATTTTAATGAAACTTAAAAATAATATAGCTTATAGATCAGAATAACACATAGGCTATAATTTATAAAGATATTGTGTGATATGCCCAAAATATAATCATAACTATCAAGATACTGGGGGAAAATTCCCCTTTCGCAAAATGCCCGTGACGGCATATTTCTATCTTTTTTTTTGTGAAGCAAAACTTTCCCTTTTGTTTGTTGTGCCATGTCTCAGACACGCCTGCTTTAATTTATACCTTTGATCATGTAACATATTTTTTTTTCTCAGAATAAAACTAGATTTCAAAGGGGGAGGTGGTGGCAAGATTTTAACATAAAATACAAAGAAAGTAATATTAACGTATTTTTACATTTCAGATATAAATTTTTTAACTATTTTAAGATACATTGCAAAAAAATTTTTAAAATGTGTTACTTTTGCTGAGCAGAAACAGCTTTAAAGGGTTTTTAAAAAGACTGACAAGAGAGTTACGGGGGATATATAAATAAATAAATAAAAATCCCTTTTATCAGCTTTTAGATCTACAGACTTTAAAAATTTTAAAAAACATTGTTTTTGTTTTGTTTTTTTTTTAGCAAAAATAAAAAGATATTTTATGTTTGATTCTTATGTAAAATTAACTCATTAAAAAAAGCTTCTTTATCCTTCAATCTGCATTGTTTAATTTTTCAATTTACTCGTACCAAGAACGGGCATACCATCTAGTAATCTATAAACATAATTATTTAATTAATTTATCGATTATTCAAAATGAATTTTCTCGTTAAAGATTTCATTTACTTTCATGTTTTTAATTTCTTATCTGAAAAATGAAATGAAAATCTTAATTTCAAAAAAATTTTGTGATTGAATTTTTCAGAATTTCAAAATTGGTTCCCCTAATAAGAAATGAGAATTTGCATTTTGCTTTTTTTTAACTATGAAATGAAAAATTGTTTCATTTGAAAACTGCAAAAACTTTATAAAATAAATTTTTTGTATATGTTTACATGCCATAATTAAGATTATTCATGCGTTAAGTAAGAATTAATTCATAATTATTTTAAGTTCTTCTTCAATTTAAATGGAATCACAAACTTAAACATTTTAGCACAATACGCAGTAATTGACTTACGTACGAAGGAGAATAAGAAAGTTAAAATTAGGAATGTAATATTGTAAAAGAAACTAATTTAAATAAAAAATTTTTTTTCTTTAAACTAACATATGTGTATTTCACAAAATGTGTAAAATGCGTAATTGAAGAGTACTTATGTGACAATTATTTTTCCAATTTTTTAGTCCTTTAATTTTTTCTTATTTATTTCATTTAACTCAACGCTAAATATGGCGGAAAATTATGAACAAGTGAATGAAAAAAAAAAGTGGGAAATAGATGATAATAGTCATATATCATAAAAATACATATTTGCGTATGAGAATTATACTAACGCAAAAAATATGTAATCTCAGCTATTAATAAGTAACATATCATCTTAAATTTACAACTCAAATTCGTTAAACTCATTCGTTACTTGGAAAAAAATGAAACACATTACAAATGGTTGGTTGGAATGGCTCTATGGAAATCTAAAGTTATTTTCATATAGGACCGAAGGTCCTACATACCACGTCAGCAATGTCCAGACAGTTGTCCGAATACAGATCGTTTTGAGGACAGTCACTAATTCGCTGCAAAATCGCCAGTATGGTAGGACAGAACAGTTCTGTGTCAGGGGAGTTTGTACATTGCAGGTACGTTCTTTCATCTTAGTGGCGTATCCTGAGTCTCTGTTTGTGTGGTGAGGGTATTCGTTAACACTTTACAAATGCACTAATAATAATTTTAGACATGATATTTTACTGTACGTTTTTGAATGATGAACACTACATTGCTTAAATATTTTGTGGCAATGGTAGCCGATGGCTTATGAGCGGGAACTCACAGCCGGCATTTCTTTCTTCCAATCATTAGATCACGTCATGGTATCATTAAAGACCTACAATATAGAAGAGTTGATGAAAGGAAAATTTACCATGCACCATTAACCGTGCACCCTTAATTAGCATAGGGTGCCAAATCAGGTTTAGTCCTTGTCCTTTTACGAGGTTCGGAATTATGATATTCGTCGCCATTGGACTTGTTGCTTCTGAGTTGAATGTTAATAAAATAATGTATCAAATTGCAACAAGTATTAACTAAGTAAAACCTTACGAAAAATGAAATACCAATGTAAATTTCAGAAGAACAATTTTTTAAATTTAAAACAATGGCTTTAGAGGAAATGAGTTTGCCGTTTGATAATTTTATTTGCTTTATTATTTTATTGCTCTATTATGTTTATTTCTAAACGTTTACCTTATATAAATGATTTACAAATTCATGAATTTTTTATTATAATAAATGATTTATGCAGTAAAAGATAATGAACACTAATCATATACTTAAAAATGTTGTAAATTTTCTGGTCGTTTTTCACTTAGTTCAAAATAAAAATAAAAAAGTCCATGGTAACCGAGTGGTATAGGTATCGGATCGTGGCTGGCTTTGTCACGAGTTCAAGCCCAGTACCACTAAAGACCCGCTGAGTAGGCCGCACGCTAAATCTGTCGAGAGCTGAAACGTCCTCCCGTTGGTGGGGTATGGGCGTTAGGAGAGGGGGTGCCGGCTAAGGTTTCATCCACGTCAATTGACCATGGTTCAAAATTACATGGTCCGTCACCAAATGCCCTAGTGTAGCTGAACAGTGCGACGTTAATATTCACCCAGTCATTCAGTCAATGTAAAAAAAAAATAATAAATAATGTTTGAAATCACAACAAAACAAAAACAAAAAAATAAGATAAATGAATTTCGTTTCATAAATATTTACAGTTTTCTTAGAAATTTATAAATTATTAAAACACTTGAAAAAATGCACGCATACACAAGAAATTATTTCAAAATATGTTTATTATATTTCCTTATTACAGAAAATTTCTAATTTAAAAATCAAATACAGCATTATATTAAATTTTCCAGATATCTCAATACTATTAAGACTCGAATATTTCTTTTTAATAAAATTTCTGTCTTTAAAGTTCCATAACTTCCTATCACATTCTCATATTTATTCTTCTTAGGATTGTGTTTATAAACTTACATACCATGGTAATACTGTAAAGTATTCTTGATCCAGACTTATATAAATCTGGGAAAAACGAATTAATTTTACGGCCTTTTCCCAGAGTACATTTCCATTTTGTAAAACTCAATTACATCTTTCACAAAATGATTTATTCTCTGATCCAATACCTTTGTCACTTCTATAAATGTCTTTTCGATTTTCATAAAAAATAGCAATATACCAACTAAATACTTCATTTTTATAAAATTTAATTTAAAAGGAATAATTGTATGCAGAACTTTCCCCTTTTTCGTACAAATACCCTTAAAATTCATTTGTCGAAGGAGATTTATTATGACTTGTGATCCATTCAACAACCATCCTGATGTTTGTATAAATAAAAATTCGAGTGTTCTGAAGCAAATAATTATATTCTCCTAAATTCACTTTAAAGGTACAAAGCACCATTTTTTGTGAACTTTTCCTTTTGTGAACTGTTAATCCTTTCTTTTCTCTCATTTCCATTTTTATTAGTATTTTCTTCTAAATACAACACTTTGGTGTCTCTTTAACAGGTTTCTGCCTTACATTTAGATAAGTTATAGAATTAAACCTATTTCCTACCTACAAAGCTTACCAAGTTACACATTAATTTCTAATAAAACATGTAGTAAATAATTTCCCTTATGGATTAAACCTTGAGTATCTTTTTCATTTGGGTGATACAACAATGAAACAAATAATTTCATTGAATACATTATGCTTACAGTATATTTTCAGACAACAGGATATATCAATTTCCATTCCAACACTCTGAAGCAAATAATTTCATTGAAGAAATTATGCCCAGAGTATCATTTCTACCTACTCAATTGACCAATTTTAATTTGTGTCCACTAAAGCAAATACTTTTATTTACATAATTAGACTCAAAATGTTTTTTTTCACCTACAAATATTATCAGATTCCACATTTATTTCCATTCCAGATTAGAGCAAATAATTTGCCTTATGGATTAAGCCTAGAATACATTTTTAATCTAGGTGATACATCATTTCCCATTCCAACACACTGAAGCAAATAATTTCGTTGAAGAAATTATGCCCAGTTTATCATTTCAACCTAAAAAATTAAACTATTTTCATTCCAGTACACTGAAGCAAATAATTGCATTGAAGAACATATGCCCAGAGTATCATTTCAACTTACATAACTGACCAATTTTCATTTGCGTTCACTAAAAGAAATCCTTTTATTGAAGTAATTAGACAAAATTTTCTTTTCTGCCTACAAGGCTTATCATATTCCATATTCATTTCTATACCTCATTACAGCAAATAATTTCCCTTATGGATTAAGCCTAGAATACTTTTTTTATCTAGGCAATACATCAATTTCCTTTCCAACACACTGAAGCAAATAATTTCATTGAAGAAATTATACCCAGAGTATCTTTTCAGGCAACAGGACATGTGATTTTCCTTTCCATCACACTGAAGCAAATAATTTCATTGAAAAAGTTATGCCCAGTGTAACTTCTCAGGCAAAAGGACATATGATCTTCCATTCTATCCCACTGCAGCTAAAAAATTCGTTGAAGAACATATGGCAAGAGTATTTTTTCAGGCAACAGGACATGTGATTTTCCATTTCAACAAACTGAAGCAAATAATTTCGTGGAAGAACATATGCACAGAGTATCATTTAAACATGCATAACTCAGCAATTTTCATTTTGCGTTCACTAAAGCAAATCCTTTTATTGAAGTAGTTAGGCGCAAAATGTCTTTTCTGCCAACACGGCTTATCATATTCCATATTCATTTCTATTCCACATTAGAGCAAATAATTTTTCATATGGATTAAGCCTAGAATACTTTTCTATCTAGGCAATACGTCAATTTTCTTTCCAACACCCTGAAGCAAATAATTTCATTCAACAAATTATGCCACAGTATCTTTTTAAGCTACAGGGCATATGATATTCCATTCTATTCCACTAAAGCAAAGTATTTCATTGAAGAACATATGACCAGAGTATCTTTCCAGGCAACGGGACATGTGAATTTCCTTTCCATCACACTGAAGCAAATAATTTCATTGAAGAAATTATGCCCAGAGTATCTTTTCAGGCATCAGGACATATGATGTTCCATTCCATTTGACTGAAGCAAAAAAATTCGTTGAAGAACATATAGCCAGAGTATCTTTTCAGGCAACGGGAGGACATGTGAGTTTCCTATCCAACACACTGAAGGAAATAATTTCATTGAAGAAACTATGTCCAGATTTTTTTTCAGGCAACAAGACATGTGAATTTCCTTTCCATCACACTGAAGCAAATAATTTCATTGAAGAAATTATGCCCAGAGTATGTTTTTTAGGCAACAGGACATATGATATTCCATTCCATCTGACTGAAGCAAAAAAATTCGTTGAAGAACATATGGCCAGAGTACCTTTTCAGGGAACGGACATGTGAATTTCCTTTCCATCACACTGAAGCAAATAATTTCATTGAAGAAATTATGCCCAGAGTATCTTTTCAGGCATCAGGACATATGATATTCCATTCTATCTGACTGAAGCAAAAAATTCGTTGAAGAACATATGGCCAGAGTAACTTTTCAGGCAACAGGATATATGAATTTCCTTTCTATCACACCGAAGCAAATAATTTCATTTAAAAAATTATACCCAGAGTATCTTTTCCGGCATAAGGACATATGATATTCCATTCCATCTGACTGAAGCAAAAAAATTCGTTGAAGAACATATGGCCAGAGTATCTTTTCAGGCAACAGGACATGTGAGTTTCCTTTTCCAACACACTGAAGCAAATAATTTCATTGAAGAAATTATGCCCAGAGTATCTTTTCAGACATAAGGACATATTATACACCATTCCATCTGTTTGAAGCAAAAAAATTCGTTTAAGAATATATGACCAGAGTATCTTTTCAGGCAACGGGACATGTGAGTTTCCTTTCCAACACACTGAAGCAAATAATTTCATTGAAGAAATTATGCCCAGAGTATCTTTTCAGACATAAGGACATATGATACTCCATTCCATCTGAATGAAGCAAAAAAATTCGTTGAAGAACATATGGCCAGAGTAACTTTTCAGGCAACGGGACATGTGAGTTTCCTTTCCATGACACTGAAGCAAATAATTTCATTGAAGAAATTATGCCCAGAGTATCTTTTCAGGCATCAGGACATATGATATTCCATTCCATTTGACTGAAGCAAAAAAATTCGTTGAAGAACATATGGCCAGAGTATCTTTTCAGGCAACGTGAGGACATGTGAGTTTCTACCCAACACACTGAAGGAAAAAATTTCATTGAAGAAACTATGCCCAGTTTTTTTTTCAGGCAACGGACATTGAATTTTTTTCCATCCCCTGAAGAATTAATTTCATTGAAGTAATTACCCCAGAGTATTTTTTTCAGGCATCAGCACATATGATATTCCCTTCTATCTTACTGAAGAAAAAATTCGTTGAAGAACATATGGCCAGAGTATTTTTCGGCAACAGGAAAATTTAAATTTTCCCTTTCCATCACACTGAAGCAAATAAATTTATTAAAAAAATTATGCCCAGAGTATTTTTTTTATGCAAAGACAGGGAATTTTCCCTTCCATCTGACTGAAGAAAAAATTCGTTTAAGAACATATGGCCAGAGTATCTTTTTCAGGCAATGGGACATGGGGTTTTTCCCTTTTCCAACACACTGAACAAATAATTTCATTAAAGAAATTATCCCCAGGTATCTTTTCAGACATGGGACATAAGATTTTCCATTCCATCTGACTGAAGAAAAAAATTTCGTTGAAGAACATATGGCCAGATTATTTTTTTCAGGCAAGGGGACATGTGGTTTTTTCCAACACACTGAAGCAAATAATTTCTTGAAGAAATTATGCCCAGAGTATTTTTTACAAACAAAAGGACATATGATACCCATTCCATCTGACTGAAGCAAAAAATTCGTTGAAGAACATAGGGGAGAGATATTTTCGGCAAGGGGACATGGGGTTTTCCCTTTTCCCAACACATGAAGCAAAAAATTTTATTGAAGAAATTATCCCCAAGCTTTTCGACATAAGGACATATGATTCCATTCCATCGAATCAAAAAAAATTCAAAAAAAGGCCAGAGTAACTTTTCGGGCAACGGACATGTGAGTTTCTTTCCATGACACTGAAGCAAATAATTTCATTGAAGAAATTATGCCCGATATCTTTTCAGGCATCAGGACAAGGTATTCCATTCCATCTGACTGAACAAAAAATTGTTGAAGAACATAGGCCAGAGTATCATTTCAGGCAACGGAGGACATTTGAGTTTCTATCCAACACACTGAAAAATAATTTCATTGAAAAAACTATGCCCAGTTTTTTTTCAGGAAACAGGTCATGTAATTTTCCCCTTTCCCATCACACTGAAGCAAAAATTCCATTGAAGCAATTATGCCCAGAGTATTTTTTCAGGCATCGGACATAGGATATTCCATTCCATCTGACTGAAGCAAAAATTTCGTTGAAGAACTAGGGCCAGAGATTTTTTGGCAACGGGGGTTGTTTTAAACCCTGAAGCAAATAATTTATTGGTTATGCCCAGAGTATCTTTTCGACTAAGGACATATGATACTCCATTCCATCTGACTAAAGCAATAAAATTCGTTGAAGAACATATGGCCAGAGTATCTTTTCAGGCAACGGGACATGTGAGTTTCCTTTCCAATCACTGAAGCAAATAATTTCATTGAAGAAATTCCCCAAAGAGTATCTTTTCAGACATAGGACATATGATACTCCATTCCATCTGACTGAAGCAAAAAAATTCGTTGAAGAACATATGGCCAGTGTATCTTTTCAGGGAACGGGACATGTGAATTTCCTTTCCATCACACTGAAGCAAATAATTTCATTGAAGAAATTATGCCCAGAGTATCTTTTCAGGCATCAGGACATATGATATTCCATTCCATCTGACTGAAGCAAAATAATTCGTTGAAGAACATATGGCAAGAGTATCTTTTCAGGCAACGGGACATGTGAGTTTCCTTTCCATCACACTGAAGCAAATAATTTCCTTGAAGAAATTATGCCCAGAGTATCTTTTCAGGCATCAGGACATGTGAATTTCCTTTCCATCACACTGAAGCAAATAATTTCATTGAAGAAATTATCCCCGAGTATCTTTTCAGGCATCAGGACATATGATATTTCATTCTATCTTACTGAAGCAAAAAAATTCGTTGAAGAACATATGGCCAGAGTATCTTTTCAGGCAACAGGACATGTGAATTTCCTTTCCATCACACTGAAGCAAAAAATTTCATTGAAAAAATTATGCCCAGAGTATCTTTTCAGGCATCAGGACCTATGATATTCCATTCCATCTGACTGAAGCAAAAAAATTCGTTGAAGAACATATGGCCAGTGTATCTTTTCAGGGAACGGGACATGTGAATTTCCTTTCCATCACACTGAAGCAAATAATTTCATTGAAGAAATTATGCCCAGAGTATCTTTTCAGGCATCAGGACATATGATATTCCATTCTATCTGACTGAAGCAAAAAATTCGTTGAAGAACATATGGCCAGAGTAACTTTTCAGGCAACAGGATATATGAATTTCCTTTCCATCACACCGAAGCAAATAATTTCATTGAAAAATTATACTCAGAGTATCTTTTCAGGCATCAGGACATATGATATTCCATTCCATCTGACTGAAGCAAAAAAATTCGTTGAAGAACATATGGCCAGAGTATCTTTTCAGGCAACGGGAGGACATGTGAGTTTCCTATCCAACACACTGAAGGAAATAATTTCATTGAAGAAACTATGCCCAGATTTTTTTTCAGGCAACAGGACATGTGAATTTCCTTTCCATCACACTGAAGCAAATAATTTCATTGAAGAAATTATGCCCAGAGTATCTTTTCAGGCATCAGGACATATGATATTCCATTCTATCTTACTGAAGCAAAAAAATTCGTTGAAGAACATATGGCAAGAGTATCTTTTCAGGCAACGGGACATGTGAGTTTCCTTTCCATCACACTGAAGCAAATAATTTCCTTGAAGAAATTATGCCCAGAGTATCTTTTCAGGCATCAGGACATATGATGTTCCATTCCATTTGACTGAAGCAAAAAAATTCGTTGAAGAACATATGGCCAGAGTATCTTTTCAGGCAACGGGAGGACATGTGAGTTTCCTATCCAACACACTGAAGGAAATAATTTCATTGAAGAAACTATGTCCAGATTTTTTTCAGGCAACAGGACATGTGAATTTCCTTTCCATCACACTGAAGCAAATAATTTCATTGAAGAAATTATGCCCAGAGTATCTTTTCAGGCATCAGGACATATGATATTCCATTCTATCTTACTGAAGCAAAAAAATTCGTTGAAGAACATCTGGCCAGAGTACCTTTTCAGGCAACAGGACATGTGAATTTCCTTTCCATCACACTGAAGCAAATAATTTCATTGAAAACATTATGCCCAGAGTATCTTTTCAGGCATCAGGACATATGATATTCCATTCCATCTGACTGAAGCAAAAAAATTCGTTGAAGAACATATGGCCAGAGTATCTTTTCGGGGGAACGGGACATGTAATTTTCCCTTTCCATCACCCCTGAAGCAAATAATTTCATTAAAAGAAATTATGCCCAGAGTATCTTTTCAGGCATCAGGACATATGATATTCCATTCTATCTGACTGAAGCAAAAATTCGTTGAAGAACATATGGCCAGAGTAAATTTTCAGGCAACAGGATATGTGAATTTCCTTTCCATCACACCGAAGCAAATAATTTCATTGAAAAAATTATACCCAGAGTATCTTTTCAGGCATCAGGACATATGATATTCCATTCCATCTGACTGAAGCAAAAAAATTCGTTGAAGAACATATGGCCAGAGTATCTTTTCAGGCAACGGGAGGACATGTGAGTTTCCTACCCAACACACTGAAGCAAAAAATTTCATTGAAGAAATTATGCCCAGAGTATTTTTTTTGAGCATCAGGACATATGATATTCCATTCCATTTGACTGAAGCAAAACATTCGTTGAAGAACATATGGCCAGAGTATTTTTTTCAGGCAACGGGAGGACATGTGAGTTTCCTATCCAACACACTGAAGGAAATAATTTCATTGAAGAAACTATGCCCAGATTTTTTTCAGGCAACAGGACATGTAAATTTTCCCTTTTCCATCACACTGAAGCAAATAATTTCATTGAAGAAATATGCCCAGAGTATCTTTTCAGGCATCAGGACATATGATATTCCATTCTATCTTACGGGAAGCAAAATTCGTTGAAGAACATATGGCCAGAGTATTTTTTTCAGGCAACAGGACATGTGAATTTCCTTTCCATCACAATGAAGCAAATAATTTTATTGAAAAAATTATGCCCAGAGTATCTTTTCAGGCATCAGGACATATGATATTCCATTCCATCTGACTGAAGCAAAAAATTCGTTGAAGAACATATGGCCAGAGTATCTTTTCAGGCAACGGGACATGTGAGTTTCCTTTCCAACACACTGAAGCAAATAATTTCATTGAAGAAATTATGCCCAGAGTATCTTTTCAGACATAAGGACATATTATACACCATTCCATCTGTTTGAAGCAAAAAAATTCGTTTAAGAATATATGACCAGAGTATCTTTTCAGGCAACGGGACATGTGAGTTTCCTTTCCAACACACTGAAGCAAATAATTTCATTGATGAAATTATGGCCGGACTATCTTTGCGTTCACTAAAGAAAATCCTTTTATTTAAGAAATTAGAATCAAAATGTCTTTTCTACTTAGAAAGCTAATCAGATTTCCGTATTCATTTCCATTTAGCATTAGAGGAAATCGTTTGTTTTGTGGATTGATCCTAGAATGCCT
Source organism: Trichonephila inaurata madagascariensis (assembly GCA_019973955.1). Lineage (NCBI taxonomy): Eukaryota > Metazoa > Arthropoda > Arachnida > Araneae > Nephilidae > Trichonephila > Trichonephila inaurata. The sequence goes on along the minus strand of BMAV01009147.1, from coordinate 6,843 downwards.
TTTAAACTAGGTGACGCATCACTTTCCATTCCAACACACTGAAAAATTATTTTTTTAAAGAATATATGCCCAGAGTATCTTTTTAGGGTATATTGCTGATTAATATCCATCCAACCTAAAGCACTGACCAATTTCCATTCGAGTACACTGAAGCAAATAATTTCGTTGAAGAAATTATGCTCAGTGTATCATTTTTGCCACAAAACTGACCAATTTGCATTCGAGTACACTGAAGCAAATAATTTCATTGAAGAAATTATGTTCAGTGTGTTTTTTCAATCCGCAGAACATTGCCATTTCCTTCCAGGCTCATCAAAGTAAATAATGTTGTTTAAGGATTAAGCTTAGAGGTCATATCTTCAACCTTCTTAACATGTTAATTTTAAGAACTTCTTAACTCTAGAATAAACAATGGCATATAATAAGGTGTTCCGTTTCACTTTGCATATAATATGACAAAAGTTCTTCCATTATTTTTAAATAAACCGAAATCTCTCTTATTAACTCTTCTGAGGATCTAAAAGTAAGTTTCTGCTACGCGGGATAGTCAGTTGTTCTTATCAATTGATCCTCTGTTATTTTGTTTTCGTATTAGAAAATAATCTCATGCAGATTGTATATTTTGCTTTGCCGTATCTGGATTAATTGACACTACTTGCAGGAAACCATACCTAGGTATTCTAACTCAATCACGGTTCTCACCTGAACAGAATTAATTTTAAGAGATTATGTGCTTACCATAAAATTTCAACAGGCAGTTTTACTTTTCCCAATGATAACCATTTCTTGCAGAATGTTTTAAAATCTGTCTTTTCAAGAGTTTTTCTTCTTTTGATTATCATTTACTTTAAACCACTTGAATTTTCTTCTGTTCTAAGCGTTTATCTTGAGAAATTAACAATACTATGCCCCATGTTTCCTTTTATCTTTTCCACATTTCTCGTCATTTTATCCACTGTAAAGACATGGAAGTTTCATAGTATAGTTAGATGGTAGTCTTGTAACCATCAAAATGTATCTTTGTTTATAAATTAATATACACTCAAGTACACTGAAACAGATAGTTTCATTTATAAAATTGTATCCAAAGTTCTCTTTTTTAACAGACAGAAATTTCAGTTTCCATTGAACATCTTTTTAAAAGAAAGTAAGCAATTAGAGAGACCCGTCAATCTTTTTTCTTTCAATTTTGTATGCTTTCATTTTCTTTTCGAATTTCGTAACATCACACATAATGTCCATTTCTTTCACGAATTCTTCTATTCTGAAAATTCCTTGTTGTATACCTTTTGTTTTTCCCTTTTTGTTCCTCTTGAACTTCAGCGCCATATGGAAAATTCTAAACAATTCTAATTATTCCGATAGGGCTATCCACTCAACCGAATTGAATCAAGTAATTTTTGTTAAAAGAATGGTTTTCTCTCTCTCTGCAAGTTATACATTTCTGATGCATTTTTCACAAAACTCTCGAATGTACTTCCCTTAAATTACTTTTTAATAGGTTTTTCTTTTTGCGTACCTGAACTCCTATTTCAGCTAAGAAATCCCCATTAAGATGTTGCTATATATATAGTCCAAAATATTTATTAAACATATTTATCAATGGTTCTCTTGAGTCTTGAGAATCATACATTACACAATTCACTACCATAAATCTTCTTAGCTTATATATCCTTTTTGGGGGGTTTATATTATGATTTTAAAAGCTAAATTTCCTGTTTTAATATATAGTTTAGTTTGTACGATGTTTTTCACTAAGCGTTGCTTTATTTTCTTGTTGGGTTGAAAATAAATGAGGTGAAAATGCACAGCCTGAAAAAAATCAGTAATGAAATCAGTTTTCTCATTAAATGATAACATATGAACATCATTAAGTATTCAAAGTACTTGTTCATAACCATCTACAAAGAGAAAAAATATAAATTGAGAAAAGGAAGTTACATGAAAGGGAACGTGAATGAATAAATTAAATGTAAATATGAATTTATATTTCTACTTGAAGTTTCCGTTCCAAAGAATTTTTAATGAAGTATTACTTACAAGTGTTTTTCCTTTGAAACAATCCATGATGGCGGTATTCACTGACGAGTTGATTTTCATGAATTAAAGGCAGGCAAATCCTGGACGCTGAAGTTTTTCTTCAAATAACTGAAAACACGTGTACTTAAAAAAGTTCGTATTACATAAGAATAAAGATGCGTTTGAAAGAAATGAGTTGTTCTATATGCTTCAAAAAAGGCTATATGGGAAATTAAACTGTCTCCATCTTTGCATGTGAAGATATAATTTTTTATACAGTAGCAAATAATTAAAAAAAATCATTTGTTGGATATAACAAATACTAAGCAAACAATGGAAACATTTTTAACAATCCTTAAGTGAGGTAAAAACGTCTTATAGTCACTGTTTTAAATTTTACTAAACAATTAGAAAAAAAAGTAGTATTGTTGGCTAAGCAATATTGTACCCCACATTTTTAAATACTTATCTGAAATATATTAATTTTAGAGTTTTATATGTAAAAGTTAGACCCTTCTTATTTATGTTCATGTTTTTTTTCTAAGCTTAAATTAGTTACCCAAAGGAAATCGTAAGATTTGAATGATGAATTTATTATTATTCGTTTTGAATAAATTAGTTAACTCAACGTAAGGCGAATATAAAGTGATTGAAATAAATGTGAAGAAAATTATTTCAGTGATATTTTAAAATAAGTGTTGTTAGCAAATATATCAGATAATAAAAATTAACCACATTTAGGGGGGGATTTTTATTTGTGGATAATAACATGATTTGGTTGATTCTGTTGCTTTAAGTTCTTGATAAACGAGCTCAAACCCCACATGGGGTTTGAAAAAGAAAACATCTTACTACTCAATGTATTTCTTATGTAATTAAAATAATTCCTTTGGCAAAGTTGGTAGCTATAGGAAAATGAAATTAGAATTAAATTTGGCAGTTGCATGTTTTGATAAATATTTCATTCTGACCAGTCATTTATTTTGCTAACCCTGATTAATTGAAATGCAGAATAAATTTGAATTTTCTGTTTTAAGCATTCTGTTTTTTTTAAAGTCCCCATTGTTTTAAGGTGGTATTTTTGCAACATAAAACAAGCAGCCAGATATTGTCAGGAAATTTCTTGCTTTCCTTGTTTTTGTCAGGTAATTGGTTGTTTGATTCTCTGTACTTATGTAACAAGGAATATGCAGTCATTTCAAAATTACATTATGAACTATATCTTCCTTTAATTGTTCTGAAAAGTATAAAGGAGAAGTTCAGTTTAGGAGGGGGGGCTGATTTTGGAGAAAAACTTTCAACTTCATTCAAGCAATGATGGCCACATCTGGGATGTCAATCTGCTCTTCTTACCACACCACCTCATCGGAAGGAGTTCTTTCTACACGACGGTTCTTAAATGACATCCAGATTTGAACTTGCATGACCAATGGTGGCTACGTGTTTGTAGCTATGACAGCTAGGGTATTATGGACATAGGATAGGAGGAAGACACACTCATATCACACATACATTACACAGAGGAATTCTTACCATCCTAAAAATAAGAAAACAAAAATTAAAAATTAAGTGAAATGTATAAAACCTATATCGTAGACCTATATTTATCAGAACCAAGTGTCCATGTTTTCGTTCATATGTGTTTAATCATGTTTGTATCTTTGGAGGTGAACTTTCTGAAGACTCCGAAATGCTTATACAAATAATTATAAATAGCAAAAATAAACATATCTATATTATGCTCATTATTGAATAAATCAGAAAAAAACAATCCTCTTATTTTTCTAGTTATATTGAAGAACACTCATATAGGAATCAATATTTTGTAAAAACTGTAAAAGTCTGCCCAAATGCATGTTTTTCCTAAGGAAACCAGTGAGAATTAATTATTGTTTTGTTAGAAGAAAATCAAAGAAAATTATATATATTCCTTAGGGGTTTTATAAGTATGGAAATATATATCGATCAACTAATTACTCCAAATTCTATCCTGAAAATGAAAAAAAGCAGTAGTTGCCTTAATTATAAGATTGGGTACTTATGTATTATCGCAACAATCACCAATATTAATAACTCGCCAAGTTAGCAACCCCAATTTCCTATCGTTGTACTTCTCAATATATTGGCAACCATGGGTTTCGTTTCATATAATGTCGTCAATTGGTTGTGATAATACGTAAGTAGCGAGCAGTGTTAATGGATAACTCCCTTATTTCAAATTCAAAGAAGGGTCATATACCACTTAGAAGAAATTGAAAGTCACTAAATTGTTTCCAATAAAAATTTACTGTACCCACTAAAAAACCTTTTATTTGAATCAATCAATGTCGATAACGAAAATCACAGAATATAAGAAAACGTAGTTCTGCAATAAAAATATAATTGAAACTTTTCTACATTAATAAGATACAATTCTATGTTTAAAATAAACACACTACACACTACTCATATAATTGCACTAAAAAGAATGAAAAAAACAATTAAACAGCTCTATCAGATGGCGAAGTACTCAAACTCTAATAGATTTGCATCAATGCAAAAGAAAGCATTTTCTTATTGATAATTGCTTCCAACTTTATTCCTAAGGCCTGGAAATGCGAGGAAGAATTAGTTTCTAAAGAAAAAAATTCGGAAAAAGACTATGTTACTTTCAATTCTTTTTAGAAAGCAATGATGACAAGATATAGACTGGTTTTGAAAAGCTTCATTTGTGTAAAAGATAAATAAGTCTCCGAAAAGTATTAAAAAAGTAATACAAATTTGGTAAATTCAGACTGAGACGTGATTCTAATTTCTGCCGAATCTGATTTTAGCATGAATTTTTCCAATTTAGAGGAAGGCATAACTTGTACAAATGGGAAAAAGATAAAAATGGATGAAAAGAAACAAAAAAAATGATTTTCTTGATATAATCATTGTATTCGAAGAATTATTTTTGTTTTAGTTTTAAATTAGATAAAATTAACGTCTCTATAGAAACTTGGTTAAGCAGAAAATGAATAAATTTTAACCAGTTTTAAGCACAAACTCAAAAGAAATTATTGTTTGTTAGTGGTAAAGCAAAAGGTAGACGAGATTTTTCTTTCACAACTCATTAGTAAATTCCAACACAGAAGGAAATAATAATTTACTACAATAAAATTTAATATATGAATGCAGATATATATTTCGTAAGACTTATCATAAATAAGTTAAATTTTTCACGAATGTATTTTAAGCTTTTAACTGACTAATAAGCTTTGTAAGGGTTCTGAGCTTTAACTAATTTTACCATTTCATTTAAATATTTAGATTTATGGTGAATTAACTTAACAAGCCTATAAAAGCCTTGCATAAGATATCACTTTAGCAGATATTAAGCACAACTTTTAATTTTCGTAGATGATGTTAAGACAAATATTTAAGAAGTAATGATCTCACTAAAGAACAATTGATATTCAATCATATATTTCAAACCTTTAAGTGATCCATATATTTAGAAAACTATCGGAAAAGGGTTATCTGGGTTTAAAAGTGTCTCAACCCCTTCCACGTTTTACCGAGCAGATCTCAGGCAGGCGAAACATACCGTCCTAGTGAGTGTATCTTGGGCACTGTGAAAATTTACACTGCGTGATCGGTATTTTTCGAATTATTTCACATGTGCTTTTATGCTCTTGAACAATTAAAAAGTACCACTGGATGGAGGTTTTGCAAAAAGAGGACATCCTTCTGCTGAGCACACCCCCTTCACACTTGTCTGGAAGACAATTTGTTGAATACATTCCCCCAACAGCAAAGAAAAATAATCCAACATGACAGTGTATTATTTGATACTTAAAGATATCAGTAAAGGAAAGAAATTATGAAGAGAAAAATAGGTTCTACTGTCCAGATTGCGGTGTTGAAATGTATGCAGCTCCACGTTTTCAATTTATCATACATGATCAAATTTTGATTAATAATTTCATAATCATTTAGGTAAATACAAAAGATGTACATAAAATTTGTAATGCATCAGAAAAGTTGGGTATTTTAAGAGTTTATATTTATAGCTAATATGTGTGATTATATACAGAAAGCCAACTTTACAATTAAATTACTCATTTATTTAAATAGATTTTTTTTAACACGGCACTTTTCACGCAGTGTGTATCATACCCACGGTCTAACTTTTTCCAGCGCTCCTTCTAAGCCCTTTTTTGGAAAATGGTGTTTTGTATATGACTTTAAAGGGCATATCCTTTTAGGTCTTTGCTTGTCCCCAATTTAAAATTATTTTTGGATACCCCTGTGTGGGTAATGTCCTGGGGTGAAATTTCCCCTTTTTGTTCTAAAGATGGCACCCCTTAAATCTTTCTTTTTGGGCATTTTGTAGTAAAAAATAAGAAATTGATACAAATAATTTAATTTAAAGTAAAAGCTATATACAACGTTTTTCGGATGAGAAAATTCTTCCGGGTTTAGATGATAAGAATCAAATAAGGGAAGAGTATAAAACAAATATGATTCCTCGCGAAATCGTTGAAGAAAGGGGGGAAAACGTTGAAAACAAATGTTTTTATGTAGAGACACAAAAACATTTCGAAGAAAGTTTAGAAGGAGACAAAGTACACATCTTTTCCCCTTTCAGAAAATTTTGAAGGAAAAAAAAAAAAAATTGAGGAACAAAAAAAAAAAAAAAAGAATTCCCAAAAATTTTTAAAATTTAAAGAAAGAGAAAAATTTTCCAATGGGTTTTTTTAAAAATACGATTAAAAAAATTAATAAAAATCCCGGGGAAATATGCTTCTCCCCTTGGGATTAAAGGGAAATATAAACAAGTATGAATGCCCGCAAAACAAA